>PVJO010027271.1:0-19906 GCA_004026905.1 Hystrix cristata | reverse complement strand
AATAAATCAGACACACATGTTTAAATACTGCATAGTTTCTCTGGTGTGAGAAACTGAAGTGTAAATAAAGACTAAAATGTATTATATTGGGAAAGGGAAGAAAATGTCCAAATGGGAAAGGGAACAAGGGAGGGGGAAAGGAACAGAGGGACAAGAGAAATAAGAAATGGAAGGAAAAAATGGAAACAAAGCTTTTGTAGATAGGGAGGGAGGAGGGGGTGAGGGGAGGGGAATGGGAAAAAAAGAAGCAACAAGATATGTCATGTACAGGTACAAATCCCCTATGATTAATGTTATCACTATGTACATCTAAAATGTACCATTAAAATAAAATGTAAAAAAAAATCAGCAAACTAAGACCAAAAGGAAATTAATCTGATAAATCAAGTATCAAATTTATAGAAATATTATATTGTATGGCGAAACACAGAGATTTTTCTTCAAAATTGAGCTATCCATTGGCACACAGGTGGGCTTACCTTCAAGTTCCAGCCTGACAAGATACCTCAAGCCTTGGACTCTCTTGCCTCTTTTTTCTCCCCCCTCTACCCCTTCCCAACAAATTGCACTCTTTGCTGTGTTGCTACCAACCTGTGTAAAAACAGCTTCATTAGGTAGCTAAAGACAAAGGGTATGGTTTATTGAGTCCTTACTATATACTCACCTAAAATGGCAAATCCACTCACTGAGATTGTCTGGCCGATGCCCGATGACCCCTACCTCCAAATGACCTAACATAGGTGCAAGGTATGACCTACGGCAAAGCATTCAATTGCACTTTGGGAAAGAAGGTGAGACTATTTCAGCTATATGGCATAGCTAGAGCAAAGCAAGGTGCTCTTAATTCTAGATGTCACCCCCAGTTTCCCCAGTCCATCTAATCGCATGCCAGGGTTTGCACTCAGACCAGTGGAAGTAAGAAAAGTGCCTATACTTTGTAGTGGGTATTGCAATGGATGCCAAGGAGAGTAAAGGCTATGTTGGGAGAGGAGCTATAGGTGAGTGACTGACAGAGTAGGAGGATGAACTTGAGGAGTCTGGCTGGGGTGGTATAAACACTAATATTGCTCCCATCGGACAACTAAGAAATGCCATCTTTCCTCTTTCAGGTTTTTCAGGGAAATCAAGACTCCTTCACACCCGTGGTAAACTCTCTAGACCCACCGCTAATGACTCGCTACCTTAGAATTCATCCCCAGAGCTGGGCACACCAGATCGCTCTGAGGCTGGAGGTTCTGGGCTGCGAAGCCCAGCAGCTCTACTAAGGGGGCCCCTGGCCGTCCTCTTCAACTCCAAGACATTCCCTGACTCAAGGCCATCATCCCTGTCAGGCTTCCGGGTTGCATTCCACCTCACACTGTCCATAGCACCATCCTTTTTTATGAATTTAAACTGGATAGTCCCAACAGACACTACCCCAAGGCCACCCAAATTATTAATCCTGCCTGATGTAAGCATTTCAGCTTCACAGATCCGAAATAAGACTCTGACTTGTTTAATGCCCTGATCAAGCATGGACCAAAACATGTTTGGGGATCATATCAACAAAATCTTGAAATCAAAAGGCAAGTCATTTTCACAATCTGCAAAGTGGAGATAATATAAAAGCTACTACATTAAAGTCCATTTGATTAAATTTAACACCAGAAGGATGTATATATAAAGCCATTCTGTCTTAATTCTTTTTCTCATTTTTTTTAATTTTGTGTTTTTCTTTTATCTTTTTGGCTTTTGTCTTAATTCTAATCAACAAAAATAAGTTAAGAATATAGAATTATTGGGAACCTTGAGGTAAGATAAGCGTCTTTTTGAAATTTGTGGTGACCAAGAAATTAATGGAAATAATAGGGTTCTAAAAAATGTATTATTAATAGGTCTGTGGAAAATGAGGGAAATCCGTGGCAGTCTGGGATAGAAGAACCTTATAAACCTAATAGTGCATTGATTTTACTCTCTTTCTCACCAATTTCCTGCTAAACACAACAAAAATGTAATGGAAATGTTTATACTTTAACTAAAAACCACTTATGGAGTTAAAATTTTAACCACTCTTCTATAGAACTTAATGATCTCATTCTGTCATTTTTCCCCATTGACTATACATCTCTATTTCTCAAATGCCCCTTGGAATCAGCTCTTTTGTTTTCCTGCTACTGTAGTTTCTTCAGTAATGAGTTAAATAAAACACTGACACATGCAAATGCTTTCGAGAATTGTGTTTTTACTCTAGAAGTAAAAAACGTGAACAGTATTTTAAAAACAAATAGGGACACTGAATAGCAGGGTGGACACCTTAGAAAACCAAATTAGTGATTACATTCAACTGAGAGTAAAATATGCTATGATTTATGGGAGGTGAAATAAGAAATGGATCCTTGATCTAGGAGAAGAACTTGTACAAATACTGAAAGAGAAATGGCAGTTGCCATCCAATGGACATAATTTCAGTACAATGCGGAATCTTAACAAGACCAAAACAAGACATAGTCTGGGGGCCAATGTTAAATTCCAAAGATAATGGAGCTGTAAAGCTGTACAGATCTAACATACAACACTGTGGGTTATGATTTCATCCATATTGCTAACCAAGATGAGACTTTCGACTCATGAATTTTTACTTCTCCAAGTAGAGAACAAATCTTCAAATATCCTATCAGAAGCATAATATGACCTACAAGAAAGAAAATTAAGGTGATATGGTCAAGTGAATCAAAGTCTTAACCTTCACATTCTTCTGAAACTATCAATTAAGAAAGCCAAGAAGCAATTCCATTTACACTACAGCACCCTAAAAAATAAAAAAAAAATTTTTTTAAAGGCCAGGAATCGGTGAGTTGGATAATTCTGGAAATTGAGGTGAAGGTGGATGCTAAACTAAGGAAAACTATTTAAGAAATTGTCTAATCAGGCAATTTGAGAAGTAGCTTCATCTTACAGATCTTCTAGTCGGCTCCACCTAGAAACACCACCAGAAATTTAGAGCTGGATTTTCTTGTGAGGGTAGGAGGAAGGATCTGTGAATTAGGAGATACCTGGCATGACTCAGAAGTACCCCAGAGGATTACCTAGGCCCGCCCATCCCCACCCATTGCTGATGGACCATGGGCAAGGACCAAGTACGGCCAGAGTACAAAGCCTGAATTCCTTATCTCAAGGAAGGTCAGGCCCTGAGATACAAATTAGGCTCCAGTGTACCCTATGAAATCAAGCTAAAGCAGCATTTCATATAAAACCCCAGCTTGGGATAGTTCCTTCCTTTCCCCTTCCCCCCTGGCTGGTTTCTTCTGAGTGCATTCTTTAAATGAATTGCATGTACTGGAAATTCTCATCTCAGAACCGGCTTCTAGGTAACCCAAATTTAAAATATTCACTTATCAAGTTTTAAACACCCATGTCAGTATTTACATTGGAATTTTGTTTAACAGATTATTAAAGGGAGTGTTGAAATCTTAATGATATGGAGTCATTCTATTAAAGACTAATGTGGTGGATGTCTTCTAAGGTGATCTGTGACTTCCAGTGTTCATGTTCTTCGGCCATTAACTCCCTGGTAACTGGACCTCTAACCAAAAGAATGTAGCAAAACTGACGGAATGTTCTTTCTGAGATGAAGTAACAACAACAACAAAAAAAGCACTTTCTGCTCACCCTCTTGCTCTGTCTCTCACATGGAGTTCTCAGAGCAAGCCAGTGTTCTGCTGTGATCGACCCCATGGCGTTGTCTCCATCCAACAGCCCATGAGAACACGAGGCCTGACTACAGGCTCTTGAGTCCACTTGGAAAGGTATTCCTCCACCCCACTGAGCCAGCTATACACACACACACACACACACACACACACACAATTGAGTGTAGCCTTGTGAGAGACTGAGCCACAGGCACACAACTAAGACATACCTGACACCCCTAAATTATGACCCAATGTTTGTTGTTTAATTTGTAACGCAGCAATAGTTTAAAAATACAGATATTGGTACTAGAACGTGGGGTGCTTCCCCAAAAAAGTAACTAAAATACAAGAGCTGCTTTGAAACCTGAAAGTTGGTGAAGTCTTGGAGGACTTTCAGGAGCATGATAGGAAAAAGCCCAACTCATCTGGAACACACTAAACAGAATTTCTTTTTTTTTAATTTTATCTTGTTTTAATGGTACATTTTAGATGTACATAGTGATAACATTCATCATAGGGGATTTTACCTGTACATGACATATCTTGTTGCTTCTTTTTTTCCCGTTCCCCTCCCCTCACCCCCTCCTCCCTCCCTATCTACAAAAGCTTTGTTTCCATTTTTTCCTTCCATTTCTTATTTCTCTTGTCCCTCTGTTCCTTTCCCCCTCTCTTGCTCCCTTTCCCGTTTGAACATTTTCTTCCTTTTCCTAATATATTACATTTTAGTCTTTATTTACACTTTCAGTTTCTCACACCAGAGAAACAATGCAGTATTTAAACATGTGTGTCTGACTTATTTCACTTAAGAGTATGGTCTCAACATGCATCCATTTACCTAGGAATATCTCAAGCTTATCATTCTTTATGGCAGAGTAGTACTCCATTATATTTAAAAAACCAAACCACATTTTCTTTATCCATTTCTTGGTTAATGGGCATTTGGGCTGTTTCCAACATTTAGCTATTACAAACTGTGCTGCTATAAACATGGGTGTGCATATATCCCTGCTGTATGATGCTTTTAATCCTTTTGGGAAGAAACCAAGAAGGGGAATAGCTGGGTCAAATGGTATCTCTAGTCCTAGTTCCCTGAGGAATCTCCACACTGATTTCCATAGTGGTTGCACCAGTAGTCTACATTCCCGCCAACAGTGGAGAAGGGTTCCTCTTTCTCCACAGCCCCTCCAGCATTTGTTATTGGCTGATTTGTTGAGAATAGCCATTCTTTCTGGAGTGAGGTGGAATCTCAGGGTTGTTTTGATTTGCATCTCTCGAATGACCAGTGATGTTGAACATTTTCTCATACGTCTATCTGCTGCTTCTACTTCTTCATCTGAGAAGTGTCTATTCATTTCAGTTGCCCACTTTTGAGTTGGGTCTTTAAATTTGGGGGTCTGATTTTATTGAGTTCTTTATGTATTCTAGTTATTAGTCCTTTGTCAGAGAAATAGCTGGCAAAATTTTTTTTCCCACTCTGTGGGTTGTCTCTTTACTCTTTTGGTGGTTTCTTTTGCTGTACAAAAGCTTTTTAATAAGATCAGGTCCCAGTTGTTGATTCTTTGTGATATTTCCTGGGCAACTGGGGATTTGTTCAGAAAGTCTTTGCCTACACCTATGTCTTCAAGAGTTCTACCTATTCTATCTTCCAATAGATTTAGTGTTTCTGTTTTAATACTTAGATCTTTGATCCACTTTGATTTTAGCTTAGTGCATGGGGAAAGATACACGTCTAGTTTTAACCTTCGGCATAGGGAGAGCCAGTTTTTCCAGCACCATTTATTAAAGAGGCTGTCTTTCTTCCAGTGAGGTTGTTTGGCCCCTTTGTCAAAGATAAGGTGACCGAGAGTGTTTGGACCTGTCTCTTCATCTTCTAATCTGTTCCATTGGTCCTGGGGCCCCAGTGTTTTTTGTGCCAGTACCATGCTGTTTTTACTACAGTAGCTCTATAGCATAGTTTTAGGTCAGGGATTGTGATGGCCCCTGCTTTGCTTTTGTTGCCCAGAATTGCTTTTGCTATTCTAGGTTTCTTTCAGTTCCAAATGAATTTTAGGATTGTCTTCTCTAATGCTGTGAGGTATGCTATTGGTAATTTAATTGGAATTGCATTAAATCTCTATAGCAGTTTTGGGAGTATGACCATTTCCACTATATTGGTTCTTCCTACCCAAGAGCAGGGGATATCTTTCCATTTTCTGCTATCTTCTTCAATCTCCTTTTTCAGAGTACTGTAGTTTTCATTGTATAGATCTTTTACTTCCTTCATCAGATTGATTCCTAGGTACTTCATTTTTTTTGGATACTGTTGTGAAAGGTGTTGTTTCCCTAATTTCTCTCTCGGTGAGTCTGTTAAGCAGAATTTCTTAACAGAGTTACTAATATTTGAATTCTTGAGGACAGTGCTAGTGAGGATTCAGAAAGAAGTGTGGAACATGTTATTGAAGACTGGATGAAGCTAGACATGATGGTGCACACCTGTAATCCCAGCACTCTGGAGGCTGAGGCAGGAGGATTGCCACCAAGTTCAAGGCCAGCCTGGACTACACAGTGAGTTTGAGGCCAGCCTGAACTACATAGTGCAACCCTGTCTCAAAAAAAGAAAACCAGATGAAAAGGCATCCTTCTTGTATAATGGCAGAAAGTTTAGCAATACTGTCACCATCAGTAAAACAAAAAGTATGAAATGAGCACTCTGATCTAGCTAAGGAGATTTCCAAGAAAATTGTTGAGGGTGCCACCTAGTTTCTTCTTGTTGCTTATAGTAAAGCTATAAACATAAATTGTATAGTTGGAGGGAGCAGGGAGCGGTAGGAGGGGAAAGAGACCAAAAAAATTAAAAAAAAGAATTAAGTGGTGTTATGTACATGTACAAACTCTCCCATGGTAAATATAGTCATTATGCACTGCAAACATGTACTAACAAAAAATAAAGAGTTCTTTACATATTAACAATCTTAATCTAATATTTGTCATATATATTGTAAAATCTAGTACTTAACTTGTCAATCATTTACCTTCTTAACAGTGCATTGCTGCATGAAAACTTCACATTTTTATGTCATAAATTTATGTGTCTTTATTGCTTTGGGTTTTATTACATACTTAACATAGTTTTTCCACACCAAAATTATAAAAATATCTACTGAAATTTTACCCCAAAATTTATATAGTTCTATTTTTGGTTAGTACTTGATCCAAGTAGAATTTTTTGGCAGTGCTAGGGATCAAACCCAAGGCCTCATGCACACTAGATGAGTGATCCACCACTGAGCTACACCCCAGCCCCACATAGAATTTATCTTTCCCCATAGTGTAGCAAAGGGCTCTCACGTCAATGTATTCAAATGAATAGCCACATTTTTTTAAAAAGGCAAAACAAGTCAAATGAATAATCAATCATTCCATGATCATATTAAATAATCTTTTTCCCCTAGTGATTTGAAATGCCAACTTTGTTATCTATTAAATTCCATGTACACACTACTGCAAGGTGTAGCAAATACAATGTGGTGAACAAAATGTCTTGGAATTCTTCAAGCCTAAGAAGTTACAACTACTAAGAGAATAAGTTTAGATATCAAAACAGATGGACAGAAAAACGGCGTCTGTGTTAGCTGTCAAGAGAGCGGGGGAGGAGCAAGTGCACTCGATGACATCGTAAAGAAAGTGGTAGAATTCTAACTGGAACTCCAGAATCCTGAAGCGAATACTCTGGCCAGCTTGTGCTGTAGACCTCTGCCCTGCAAATAATAAGGCCCAATTCCATGGCTTCTTCAAATATCTTGGTGGTCAGTTAATTTTCAGGTGAGTGGCTTTCCACCAGACATGGGTCTCTTTAAGCCCCATCAAACGAGAAATGGATATATCAATTACAAATATGCTAACAAAAAGCCCAAAATATAATGGCTCAAATAGGAGTTTCTTTTTCTTCTACCAACCCATCCAGAGGTGAGCAGATATAGGTATCGGTATAGTGGCTTGAAACAACGATAATCCGAGTACGCATCGTTTTTTGGCCTTTTTCTCATGGACATTGCCTCGTGATCAAAAGATGGCCAAGCAACTTAAGGCAGTACTTCTTAAACAATATTTGAGGCAGCATGAAAGGAAAATAGCATGGTCTCTTTTATCAATACAGCCAAAAGCCTTCCCCAAAGCTACCCATCAGATTTTCATCCCAGATAGTGCTCATTACATGACCCTACTGTCACTTATAGCCCTTTTCACTTACTACAACCAGCTACAGAAGCTGGGTACAGCAATGGCAAGAAAAGAGAGAGCTGAGCTTTTGCCTAGGAAAATTCACCATTCATTCATTTAAAGATAGGAAGCATCTGAACACCCAGGTGAAGAGGCTGAAGGGAAGCAAGGACAGAGATGATGTTGAGTAGCTGTGTAGGTAGTGTGAAGGGGCAGGATTCTGGATATATTTGGTAGATAAAGCTAACAGGCTTTTTCTTATGGATAAGTTGTAAGGATGGAAATGAAGATGCATTTTGCTTTGGATGCTGTCCATGTTCGGGACTCACTAATATAAGCCAGCGAATGATTCTTATGCTTGTGACAGTTGAGAAGCTCTTTGTAATAAGAACTAAACCACCATTTTTTTATTTTTCAGATAAAGCTGCTCTAGAAAGAACTAAAGACAAAGAAAGCTCCCTTTGGTAGAGTAAAAGCCATGGAACTCCAAAAGCTACTTTGCACTGGATTTCTGCTATGTTCACTGAGTTGCTACTTATTGGAGGCAGAAGCGTCCCCTCTTTCACCTGTACCTAACTTTGGAATGCAAGAAAAATCAGGATCAAAACCACAGTCAAGGGGTGTATTCGCTATTACGATGAATGATCGTATCTTTGGAAAACATAAGATTTATGTCTCAGGTCAGGAAAAATTGATTTGATGGTTTAGAATACTGTTTACAAGAAGGCTAGCTATACTGGTTTGGTTTGGTTGAGTTTGGTTCACCCAGCACTAACTTACTATGTATCAAACCCTTTGCCACAGATGGGCAGAGTATGCCTGGTTACCAACCTTCAGTGAGATTTGACAAATACTCCTAGAGAACAAAGGGATAGTTAAAGATTTTTTAAGGTGGGAATAAGGGAAGACTTGACTGAGGATTTGAAATTTAAAATAAATCTTGTGGTCCACCGATTTACAATGTAAGGCAGTGATGGCAAAGCTTTTAGAGAGGAGTATCTAACCTGCAACCCAAACCCCAGTTACTTATCGCAAAGTGCCCACACTGCAATTGAACCTGCATACTGGGGTTTTAGTTTAGAAAAAACAACCGTTAGCCGATGCTCGACTTCTGGAGCAACTTGGCTCACGTGCTGACTGAGAGGCTGTGCGTGCCCGCTGTGATACGCACGCCACAGCTTCGCCATCACTGACCTAAGAGGTCTCAGAGCTGTGCTTCCAACGTACACGCACATTCTGCTCAGGTCACTGCTGGAAAGCATTGCGATGGCAAGCGGTGAACCCTCTGAGCGGTATGTGGCGGGTGGTTTTGTTCTCCCCTTCCTCTTTCCTTGAGGTAAAATCACGGTACTCTTTGTGTCCCCATTTCTGAAAGAAAATACTCAACATCTCCAGCCTTGATTTGGTCGACAGACCTCTCTCAAGTTCCTCCTGCCAGCTGTGCCGGCCCCTCTTCCTGGAGCGGTGACTCTTCACATTCCTGCAGTGCTCCCAGGCATACTCTAGAGAGCAACACTTCAGTTGAGATTTTCTTATCGGTTTTGCTTTTCTTCCACAAAGTACTCATAAATTTACAACCGTTCAGATATCTGGGACAGAGGTTATTATTCATATTTGATTTCAGAGGAGACGAAAATGATACCCATCTGCAGATAGCTTTTTGAAACTCTGTATACCCTCGAACGTCTCAGAGGCAGCACCAGGTGGACGTGCCATATTCTCTGAGAAGCCGTCCCGAATGTTTGAACTGGAAGGTTCAGGTGCCAAGCCGGTCACTCGCTTGACTTTCCCTCAGGGAGTGTCTGTGCTCTTTCTGCAGGAAACCAGACCTCTTGGCTGAGCAATTTCAGGGCTTACCTGGCTGAGCTCATCAGGAACGCCGTTCCCCCAGCAGTCCTTCTGGCCTTTCTTTTCACCCTGTCACTAATGGGGACTCTCTGCTGCCTCACGTAAGCTGCCATGGGACGAGGAGAGGGGAGGGCAAAGGGAACAGAAACTCTCGGCTTCTCCGCCAGCTGCACGTTTGTAGTTAAGGGACAGTTTTAAGGAAGAAGGTTCTGGGAGAAAAACATCATTAACTCCTAATTTTCTTGCCATTTGGCTCAGGAAGTGTACATAATAAATACATAATTATTATACATATTATGTGTTTTCAAGTGCCTGAAACTTTCCCATAATATTTATCTGCATAAATCATATGAAGCCAAAGACATTCTTGAGGAAATCAAAATAATTAAACTAATTTTTATCAATTCAATCGGCATTTACCAAAAGATAACTACTTGCCTGTCTCCATCTCTTTGTTTTGTTTCTTTGGTTTTTTTGAGACGGAGTCTCGCTATGTAGTTCAGGCCGGCCTTGAACTCACTGTGTAGCCCAGGCTGGCCTGGAACTCATGGTGATACTCCTGCCTCAGCCTCCTGAGTCCCCTCATTACAGGTGTGCACCACCACACCTGGCTGTCTCTGTCTTGGCTGCTAGAAAGACAGAAAAGGAAGACAAATAATCACAAATTGGTAGACCAGCGGTATTGAAGGAGACAGTGTTCATGTAGGGGGAATCTATGAAAGTGATCAAGAAAGAAGGGTAAAGCAATAAGGTATATTATGTACAGGTACAAATCCTCAATGATGAATGTTACCAATATGTACATCAAAAATGTACCATTAAAATAAAATTAAAAAAAAAGAAAGAAGGGTATTAGAAGAGATGAGGTCAGAGAATAGTTGGCCAGTTTGCAAGAAGAAATGAAAGGAAATGGAGTAGAAATGTGGAGTCTTTCAATGTTCAGAAACCCAAATTGCTTCCAAATTTTCTGATTAGAAGTCAATTAATATTTTGAGATAAGTTTATTGGCAAAGAAATCTTACACTGGAACTAAGTGACCTATCAGTTTAAAACAATATTCGGACTTTGACCTTCCGTGAGGACACCAGCTTCAAGGTCCCTGAGAAGGGCATACTCTGCAACACTTGCTGCAGATGGGACCAGAGAAACTAATGGACTGGAAGAGCCTTGCAGATGTGGACAATGGCCAGGGAATGCAGGCCCTGGGGCTTCATCAGGGTCTGCACAGTAGGGTTTCTACAGAGCAGTGACTTCTGTGTGCTTCCCATTCTTTCTCTCCACAAGTGGGAATGTTTATGGTGGTCATCCTCTTCCTGCACCATCATTGGTAAGGGCAGCAGAGATAAGGAGCAGATAATTTGTAGTTCACAGGTCACTTAGTCAAGTTGAGCCACACCTAGACTTGAGAGAAGCAAGCATCGCCCAGCTACTCTGGACTTTAAAGTGGACACAGTGATGACTGGGATGCTCGTCTGCAGGAAAGGGTGGATCGTAGGTCAGGTGTTTGAGAAGCAGACTAGGAAAGAGGAGTTGGATACTCAGGGTCTCATTAGGGATCAATGGCAGGGGGAGGAGGAGAGAAGTTAGACTGTCTCACAAGTGCCACAAAGCCTTAGTTGACTCCATCGGAGTTGTTCCACATTCGCGTGAAATGACCAGCACCCCGTAATCCCACTCCAGTCAGTTATTGGACAAAGCAGCTCTCTGCAGCCGAGCACTGCTGGAGACTGTCTGCCAGCAGCACCCTCAGTGGCCTCAGAAACAAGAACCTGGCGATACTGGGTGATCAGAAAGACAGGCTGTGACAGAGATTGGCTGTATATTCACCACTCCCGTTCCTTCTTCCCAAGAAAAATGTGAACAACAAAAAAGCCATCACAGAAATGAAGAAGCACAAAAGAGACATTGATTAAAAAAATAATGAAAGAAGATATGGAAAATAGGTTACAAAACACGGACTATATTAAATATAGACTTTAGTGAAAGTAAGATTAAAGAAAAATGATACATGCAGGAGACACATAATTGCTTTCTTTGATGAAGAGATCAAAAGTAATCTAACAGAAAGCATATTTAAAGTTAAAATTTTTTGAATGTTGCAGCAAGAAAGGAGCACTTGAGTCTATAGTCACAAAGGGCACTTGGCACTGGGCACACAGTAGACTCTCAACAATAATCCTTGACTGTTAATTAATGCATTTTGCAGTGAGGGTTGCAAACAACTTCTGTGCTTCCTCCTGCATCCTGTGTACTCGCCTGTACTCCACTGCCTGCAGCTGTAATAAGGGCCAGGCCGGCAGCTCATTACCTGAGGTGATCCCCAGGGAAGCTGGGCTCATCTCCCAGCACTCTGCAAGCAGAGGTGTTCAACAGGGTTTACTGGGGCTCGCAAATCTAAGAGACGCAAGTACAAGGAGTTTTTGTTTTTATTTATTTGTTTGTTTGTTTGCAGTACTGAAGATTAAACCCAGGAATAACCTACCACTGAATTACACTCCCAGTCTTTTCTGTTTTTTTTTTTTATTTTGAGAGAGGATCTTGCTAAATTGTGCAGGCAAGTCTTAAACCTGCAGCTTTCCTGCCACAGCCTCCAGAGTAGCCGGAATTACAGGCCTACACCATCATGCTTGACTGTGCAAGGAATTTTTAGTACAGTTTATAATGTTGAAAAAATAGAGCCAATTTAAATGTACATCAATTTATATACTATGAGTACTATATAGCCACAAAATGTTGATGTAGTAGAATAATCCTGTGGAGATATTTATGAAATGTTATTGCATGCAAAAAACAGATTATAATAGAGTATATACAGCTTCATAAATTGGCTATTTAAAACACAGGCAAAGCATCTCAAGATACTAGAAAACATTCTTACCCCTTTCTGAAGTCATCAAAGCATTTTTTCAGCATCAAATATTTTAATTCATATTAAGAGAAGAACAAGTCTAAAAATCTAGTGTTTCCTGGAGTTATATATTAACTCCCTGAAGAGAGTATATAGGAATGTAGACTTACAGTAGTTCCGATTTCAGCATTTCTGTCTTCCTTTCCCAGCATTCTTGTGGGTGAACCACTCCACTGAAGACTCAGTCTACCCACTACAAGACATAATAGGGCAAGTGTGGTATTTGGCTTCCCGGATTACAAGACAGTGGAGAAGAATATGCTGTTTGCTTAAAATGAGGTTAAAATTAAATTGTCTTCCACCTAAAATTATCTTGTCTTCATTTTTTTCCTTCAGAAAATGCAATTTTATTCATTTTTTTTTAACCAAGAACATGTATTGGTACGTTGTATACGTAATGATCACATTCATCATGGTTGTTTTGTACCTATACATGATGTCTCTTGGTTCCCCCCTCCCCACCCGCTTCCGTTCCCCCCTTCCTTATTTACAGCACATTTAGTTACATTTTTTCCATTTTCTCCCTTTCCCCTTTCTTTCTCTTTTCCCTTCCTTCTTTTCCTCCTCCTCCCTTTCTAGTTCTCCTCTCTTTTGAATATTATCTTTCTTTTACCTAATATCTATTATACCTCTGTCTTTTTGTGCACTTATGGCTTCTCATATCAGTGAAACAATTTGATGTGTACTCATGAGTGACTGATTTACTTCACTTAAGAGTATACTCTCAAAGTGCATCCATTTACCTACACATGACTCTAGTTTACCCTTTTTTATGGCTGAGTAGTACTTCATTGTGTAGAAAAACCACATCTTCTTTAGCCATTCCTTAATTGTTGGGCATTTGGGTTGTTTCCAAGACTTAGCTATTACAAATTGTGTTGCTATGAACATAGTCGTGCACATATGTCTATGGTATGAGGTTTTCGATTCTTCCCGGAAGATACCAAGCAGGGGAATAGCTGGATCAAATGGAACCTCTAGTTGTAGTTTTTTAGGAATCTCCATATTGATTTCCACAGTGACTGGACCAGTCTACATTCCCACCAACAGTGGAGGAGGGTTCCTTTTTCCCCCGCAGCCCTGCCAGCACTTGTTATTGGTTGATTTTTTGATAATCGCTGTTCTTTCTGGAGTGAGATGGAATCTTAATGCTGTTTTGATTTGCATCTCTCGAATAAGTAGTGATGTTGAACACATTTTCATGTATTTATTTACCATTTTTATTTCTTCATGTAAGAAGTGTTTATTCATTTCAGATGCCCATTTTTGGATTGGGTCTTTAAATTTGGAAGGTTTGATTTTTTTGAGTTCTTTGTATATTCTAGATGTTAGACCTTTGTCTGAGGGACAGCTGGCAAAATTTTTTTCCCAATCTGTGGGTTTTCACCCTGCTCTCTTGGTGATTTCTTTTGCTGTGCAAAATCCTTTTAATAGGATGTGGTCCCAAGCACTGATTCTTTGTATTATTTTCCATGCAGTCTGGGTTCTGTTCATAAATTTTTTTCCTACCCCTATGTCTTCAAGAGTTCTTCCTATTCTATTCTCTAGTAGACTTAGTGTTTCTGTTTTAATGTTTAGATCTTTGACCTACTTTGATTTTAGTTTAGTACATGGTGAGAGACATGTATCTAGTTTTAGTTTTCGGCATGTGGCCAGCCAATTTTTCCAGCACCATTTGTTACAGAGGTTGAGGGTGTTTGGCTCCTTTGTTGAAGATGAAGTACAGAAAATGCAATTTTAAAATGTGAATAGTCTTATTACTATTTTTGTTATAAAAGCAATATTTATTGCAAAATTTTTTCGGAAAATGCAAAAAGAAGAAAAATCTTAGCACCCAGAAATAAATGCTGTTATCATCTTGTATTTCCTTTTAAACTCTTTATCTCTCCCAAAGACTGTTCTTTTAAACAATAGTTCTGTTTTAATGACTGTTAGGAAACAATAGGACTCTGTGGTCAGTGAAGTTTGGGAGATGCTGGATTAAACAAATATAAGCATGTTTCTTTGCTTTGGGATTCTAAGACCCTTTGATAGACTAATAGGAATCTTCATAAGAAGATAAAATATGCAGCATTTCCGAAACTGATTTTGACATAAGATTTTTTAAAATGTAGTAAACATGTCATTTAATCACCTCCTATGTAAAAAAAAAAGTGTTTCTATGTATCCACTATTATAAATGTAATGCAAATAGTGGTTTTTGTTTTGTTTTGTTTTGTTTCTTGAGGCAGAGTCTCACTCCATAGTCCAGGCTGGTCTCAAACTCACTGTGTAGTTTAGGCTGAGTTTGAACTTGCAATCCACCTGCCTCAGCCTCCCAGAATGTGGGGATCACAAGTGTGTACCAACAAGTAATAGTTGGCTGCAAGTGATAGTTTAAAAATTAACTTGCCTTTCCCTCTTGCTGTTCTGAATTTGAAATCATTCATTAAAAAAAATGAAATCATTCATACCATGGACACTTCCTGAACATATACTGTTCTGGGCAGGTAATGAAAGAGACAGGAGGGCCGGGGATTTAGCTCAGTGGTTAGAGTGCTTGCCTTGCAAGCATGAGGCCCTGAGTTCGATTCCCAGTATCAAAAAAAAAAAAAAAAAGAAAGAAAGAGACAGGAGACTCTAACCCACAGGAACAAATGAAAAGATTATGATTAGCAAGAGCTACCATAATTACAGTGAGTATCAGGAGCAAAAACAGAGTAGAAAGATTTGAAAAACTGTGATTTGGTCAGGAAAGAAGTATATTTAATGGTGTGGCCAAAGAAATTAGCATAATTAAAAAGAAGCTAAGTACTTCATAGGGGACAATAGGAAAGATGGCTTGAGAGGATTTCATGAATTAGCCAGAACCCACCCTTTGCCACCTCAAGAGTGGAAGGTATAAATTCATTTGAAATATTTTGCTATGAGAAGAAAGCACCTGGGGCACCCTGCTCACACAGGGGTACCTAAGAAATACTTCCCCAGGATTCATTTTACCATGCTCAGCCACACAGGCATGCAGAGCCTGCTACATCCATGGTCCAAGTGAGCTAGGCTACTGCTTCAGCCGGTGGCAGATCTTGGCATCATTCACATGATGCTGGTTTTGCAAGCATGCAAAATGCAAGAGTTAAGGGATCTTCCAGCTACATTTCAAAGGAAGGTCTGAAGGCCAGGCAACACTGTGTGACAAACCTAGAGTTCCTCCCAGGAGCCACTGAGAGGGCAATGTGTGAAACTGTGGGAACATGCAGTGGAATACCAAAGGTGTAGTGGAGATCCCAGGAAGTTGGAGAAACTAGGAATATGGAACATCTGTCCAAAGAAAGGTGCAGGCTGTGAGCAAAGACTGCTGAAGATGGAGCCCCTGTGGGCTGCATCCAACAAGGCCATGGGGTCCAAGCCCTCTGGAACTCACATCTCACTACCATGTGCCCCAATGTCAGATACGGAGCTATGGGACTTAATGTCTGCTCTGCTGAGTTCCAGTCTTGCTTTGATCCAATCTCTTTCTACTCCCCTATTTCTCCCTCTTGAAATGGGAATGTTCTCCCTATGTCATTGTGTCTTGGGAGTGTGTAGGTTTCTTTTTGATTTTTACAGGGGCTCATGGCTAAAAGTTGCTGTGGTGGACCTAATATGGTCAACTTGAGCCAGAACGCCCAGCTGGACTGGGTTGATGTGATGCTGGGCGTACGAGATCCACCTGAGTGTTGTTGCGGCTACACCATAAGACAGAGCGGGAGACGTAGCTAGTTGGCGGGTTGTTTCCCAGGAGAAGCTCAGCTGCAGCTTGTTCTTTCGGAGGGGGCTCGGCTGTCCTCGTCGAGGAAGGAGCTCGGGGCCTTGCTGTCATCAAGGATGGCTGCTGTTGCTTCGGAGGAGCTCTGGTTGTCATCTCTGCTGCGAGCATCGTTTCCTGGCTCCAGGGAAGATCTCTTTTCAGCCATCATGTGCAGACACGGACGTACGTGGGACAGTGCTGTGGGCTTCCAGCCCTCAATTGGATCTTTTGGGTCTCCAGTGCCTAGATGGACATTCGGCACCTTCTGCATTTGGCTTCTGGGTGAATATTGTAAATGTCCCCTATTAAATCTGCTCTCTTATGATCATTGGCTCTGAAAAATCTAACACAGTTGCCTTGAGTCTCAAAGGGGACAGGACTTGGACTTTTGAACGATGGTAGAAATCTGAGACCTTGATAACTCTTGAAGATGGACTAAATGCATTTTGCATAATGAAAAAGACATGAGCTTTGGGGACCCATAGGGTGGAATGTTAGGGTTTAAATATGAAGTGTCTCCCAAAGACTCATGTATTGAGGGTTTGACCTTCAATGCAGCAATATTCAAGTGTGGAGCCTACTTGGAGGAAGTAGATCACCAAGGGCGTGACTTTGAAGGGTGGTACATCTTGTCTCCAGCCCCCTCCTCTCTGGCTCTTTCCCTCTCATTCTGCTTTCTGGCCGCCATGAGATAAGCAACTTTCTCGCATTTCCACCACAATGTTTCTGCCTTGGAGCCTGCTGACTATGGTCTGAAACTTCCAAAAGCATAAACTGAAACAAACTCTTCCTCCTTTAAATTGTATGTGTCAGGTATTTTGTTAAAGTGACTCATACACTCCCCCAAAATAACCCTTATTCTCTCTTCTAACACCACAGCCTTGCCTGTTTTAAAACTTTATAAAAACTAAGTCAAAGCTAGGCATGGTGGTACACACCTCTAATTACAGTACTTGGAAGGCTGATGCAAAATGAGTTTGTGGCCAGTGTGAGCTACATAGCTAGCCTGGATCACACAACAAGATTCTCTCAAAAAACAACAAAACAAGCTGGGTGTGGTGGTGCATGACTGTAATCTCAGCACTTGAGAGGTTGAGGCAGGAGGATCACCGCCGAGTTCAAGGCCAGCCTCAGCTACATAGTGAGTTCAAGGCTGGCTTGAACTACATAGCGAGACCCTGTCTCAAAATATGAAACAAATAAACAAACAAAATCCCAAGAGAACAACAACAAAACAAAAACAAAAAACTAAGCCATACATGTGTTCTTCCATGTTTTTCTTCTTTTACTCACATTGTTTTAAGATTTGTACATGTTAATGCTTGTAATTATAGTTAACCCATTCCCCACTCATTCTATATAATATCCTACCATATGAAAAAAACTCTGCTCTTTTGCCTATCAACTGTAAAAGGACATTTATATTGCTTCTGGTGTTTTATCTTTTCTAAATAAAGCTTCTATGAATACCATTGCACATATCTCATAGTGCACATGTACAAATTTATCTAAGGAACATACCCAGTGATACATGTGGCCGAAGAGTAAGTGTGCCACTTTATGATACAATACCAGCTTTTTAATGGTTTGCTAATCCAAATTACATCCTATTGTTTTCTTCACTTGTATTTCTCTAATAACAAGTAAGAGTGAAGATCTTTTTGTGTTTATAGACCATTTGTCTTTCACTCCTGTGAAAATCCTGTTAGTGGATTTTGCCTAGTTTTTTAATTAGTAGTTTTGTTTATTCCTTATTGATCAGTAGAAATTCCTTATATTTTCTGTATACTAATTTTTCTAGGCTATATACATGAAAAATACTTTCTTTCAGTTTGAGGACTGCATTTTCACTCCTGACATGATGTATTTTGATGAGTGGAAGAACTTATTTTAATGTAGTGAATTTTGGCAATCATCTACCTCTCTGTCAGTGTTTTTGGTATCTAAGATCTCCCCTTCTACCCCAAAGCTATAAAAGAATTCTACCATATTGTCTTAGGAAAGATTGATAGTTTTGCCTTTCACGTTTAAGACTTTAAGCTACTTGGAATTACTTTTTGTGTGGTATGAGGTAAAGTCCATTTCATTTTTTCATATTGTGAAAAGCTATAATTTTCTACTCATGAACTCTGAACTGAACTTCTGTACCTAAAGGCAGTTCTAGGAATTAAGAAGAGTAATAAATGGTTGCCATAAATTCCAAGAAGCAATAAATTCCAGGGAGCAAAACCAGATTCTGAACAATAAGTACCTGAGCCGGCTGACCATAAAAAGGCATGGGAATGTTGAGAAAAGACGAGCTATGTGAGCATCCATCCTCTGAGTCAGCTGCCTTGCCCTCCAGGGCTTTTCCACTCTGAGTTTTGCCTCGGAAAACACTTTAAATTTCGCTCAAGGAGCCCCTCTCTTTAGTTCTGCCTGTAGTGGTTTGGATAAAGTGTTTACTTCACCTCTCGCTAGTCTCACTTAGTGACAGTCTGTCCTTTCCCTGCTTCTGTGCAATACCACCCCTGTCATCTCCTCACGTATCTACATGTGCATAATTCTCCCCTCCCCCCTTCCTTCCATCCATTTTCTTTCCTTACACTGCACCCTCTCAGTAACCATAGCTTAGTACAGGTCTTGAGATCTGGAAAGCAGGTCCCTTGGCTTTATTTTTGCTTGTTATAACTCTGCACATATTTTAAAGTTAAATTGGCAAGTTTCACAAAACAAACATACCTATTGAAGTTGTGTGTGTGTGTGTGTGTGTGCTAGGCAAGTGCTCTGTCACTGAGCTAAATCCCAAACCCTGTCGTTGAAGTTTTTATCAAGACTGCACACTACTGACCACTCAGTGGGCTGTGGAAGAACACCTTAAAGAAATGGATTCTTAAATATTATAAGCATGACTCAGCTCTTTGTTTTCAGTTCTTCTTCAGTAGATATGAATAATTTTATAAATCTCTGTACAGGATATGTATATAGTTCATTATTCCTAGATATTTGATAGTTTTAGATGTCATAAGGAAATTATATCTTTAAACTTTATATTTTTTCTATTGTTGGTGTATAGAAATACAATTGACTGTACCAATCAGCTTTGAGAGTAGTGTTTATTAATTTTAATAACTTATCTGTAGATTTCAAAATACATAGGCACTACTTTATCTGATGGTAAAGACCGTTTTGTTTCTTTCTTCCTGATCTTTATATCTCTACATCTATTTTTGCCCTGTTATGCTTGATAGAACAGATAATACAATGTGAGAAAAGTAATTATAGGGGTAATGTAGTTTCTCATCCCTAAGTAATTCTCATCTCTAAGTCATAGATTGTGTGGCGGAATTATTATTGTGGTCAACTTGAGGTGGAGCGCCCAGCTGGACTGAGCTGGTGTGGTTCTAGGCATAGAGGATCCACCTGAGGATTGTTGCCGACACAACATAAAGGAGAACGGGAGCAGAACATAGTTGCCGGCTGTTTCCCAGGAGAAGCTCCGCTGCGGCTGGTTCTCCGCAAGGGGACTCAGGTGTT
>PVJO010027270.1:0-19806 GCA_004026905.1 Hystrix cristata | reverse complement strand
CCTCAGCAGAGTGGGATTAATGGGTGGCCAGGTTAGCCAGCACCCAGAGTGGAAATCTGCAAGGGGGAGTAAAAATCATAGAAAACAAATGAGATTAGAAAAATTCTATCTCCTCGTTTCTGCTCAGGACAGAGCACCGTGTGGCTGGAAACAATGCTCTGCTAAGTTCCTCGGGCTGGGGAAACATCCCCCGAGGGGCGCACTCCAGGGACACTAGGTGGTCAGTAAACTGCCCATCATGTCTGTTTAACTATGGATATTCCTTCGCCCCAGCAGGGACTCTAAATTTGGGGCGGGGCAGAATCGTTCAGGACTCTGCATGACCCCAGCAACCCCTTTCTCTACTCTTCCCTCTTGAACGGGGCCTAACATTTGTTATACACCGTACTGACCACCGGGGAGGTTGGGGGACACTGTCAGCCAAGCCCTGGTGGGTGCCTCTCCTGAAATGAAAGCTGAATAAAAATGTACAGCACATCGATTCGCTAGGATGTCTACTCATTACCCTGCCCAGGTGTTGGCACATTCCAGTCCAGACCTATCTAGCAAAAAACACCCATCACATAACAGGAATTTTTCTGTAGGTCCTGCTGCCATGTCTGTACCATAGCAACCATTGTTAACACTTGAGCTCCTAATGCCGAGTATTCATTCACCTAATTGTCAAAACAATTCTTTGAAGTGGGTGCTATTTTACCCCCATTTTACAGGCGCAATAACTGAGGCATAACAAAATAAATAGGCAGAGGTGGATTTCAAGCCCAGACATCTTGTACTCCCAACCAGTATAATCTACTGCCCTTTGATGCAGGCTGAGTCAACCTTTTCACATCGAAAATTTTAATAAATATTTGGTAAGTGAATCTTCAGCTACTAGAACACAGTTGCACATTTGTTTAACAAACATTTAAGGGCCCTCTGGTGGCCACACTGCTCCGGACACCGGCCCAGAGTAGCGGTGAGACACATGTTCTGTGTGACCAGGAAGCCCTCTCCTCCACTCCGGCCAGATGCCCATCCCGCCTCCGGTCCGAGAGAGGGAAAGGTCATTGCCCTAAAAAGTAACTCCTTTTGCTTTTAGACAGCTCCCAGGTTCTTTTTGGCTCGAGGGCCTGGTCTCCACCACTCAAACCTGAATGCTGTAATTCTAAGAATACAGTCAAGGACTAGAATTACAGCCAGCCCCCTACACCCGCCGGCTCCTCGTCCTCGGATTCAGCCTTCCAGGGATCGGAACTATTTGGGAAAAACCCCAATCAAAAATACCATTACAAAACAAACAAACAAAAAATACCACTACAACAATAAGAAACAATTTTTTCAAATATAGTATAATAACAACAACTTACATGGCATTTACATGGTATTAGGTGTTATAAATATTCTGTATATGATTTAAGCACACAGGGGTATGTCCACAGGCTATATACAACCGCCATGTCATTTATAGAAGAGACTTTTTTTTCTTTCTTTCTTTCTTTTGGTGCCAGGGATCGAACTCGGTTTTATAAGAGATTTAAGCATCGTGGATTTTGGTGTCTGCAGAAGATCCTAGAACCCATCCCCCAGGGACCCGCCGAGAGATAGCTGTATTTAATTTAGCAACTGGGTAACTATAAAAACTCTGGTATTAGTTTCATTGCTGTCAGCCCATCCTATACTAATGAAATGAAAAACAGATACATAGCTAGATATAGATGAAAAGACAAACACTTTATACTTACGCATCCTTGGTAAATAAATACCTTCTCATTTCAGTCTGGCAGCACACTCAGACGCAACACCCATCTAGGGTTCAATTTCAAATTCTGCTACTCCTAACTGCAGGACCCGCCTCATAGTCTGTTCAAGGGATTCAAAGAAATCATGAGTAAAACGATCTGGTCTATTGCCAAGCCCGCGGCCGATACTCAATAAACTCAAGCAATATTTATTCTCGGCTCACTGCTTCGTGGAGAGTCTCTAAAGCCTGCGTCAGCCGGGCGTGGTGGTGCACAGCTGTAGTCCCAGCATCTGGCAGGCTAAGGCAGGAGTATCGTTGCGATTGGGAGGCCAGCCTGGGCTACACGGTGAGTTCAAGACCAGCCTGAACTACGTAGTGTCTGTTTCAAACAATGGAAAGAAATAAAGCCTGTGTGTAAATACCCAGTGCACGAGGCTGTGCCTTTGCATCTGCCATCTGCAATGCTGAGCGTGCGTTCTAGCTTTGGGGGACTCCAGTCCCAAGGTGGGCCTCCTCCTGGCTCGCCTCATCTGCAGGCCCTTTGGGACCAGCTCCGGGCTCTCGGAAGGCTGACACAGCGGCGTCGCCACGTGGAGGCCAGCGGGGGACTCTGCGAGAAGACGTCTCCGGCACCCGCGGAGCTAGATCAGCCGCCGAGGGTGGCGCTAACGGGAAGAGTCCGCGGGTCGCCCCGAGGGGTCGCTTAGCTTCGCGGGGAGCGACCTCCGGCGGGCCCGGCCGGCTCGCACGTGCAACCTCTTAGCATCATTTCTTATACTCCCCACCGCAAAGCGTCTCGAAAAGACGCCGGAGAGATTCGCACAGGCTGACGTGTGCGGTTCATTTTCCAAGAGTGAAGCTGTTGGGGATCGAACTCAGGGCCTTGTGCTTGCAAGGCAAGCACTCTACCACTTAGCTAAGTCCCCAGCCCCCCTTCTTTTTTTATTTTTAAGAATAATAATGAATCAATCGGCCCAGCGTTCAGCTACGTCCACCAGAATGTCTATTTGATATTGTTGTTTTGAGACAGGGTCTTGCTCTGTAGCCCAGGCTGGCCTCGAACTGGAAGGAATCCTCCTGCCTCAGCTTCCCGAGGGCTGGGATTACAGTTGTGTGCCACCATATCGGGCAATAGTGGGTTTTTTTGTTTTTGTTTCTAAGTGGAAGAAATTAAGAATTGCTAGCCAGGTGTTTGATCCCCAGCACCCAAAAACAAAACAAAAAAGAAACATGATGTTGTATGCCTTAAATACATGATTTGATTTTTTTTTTCTGGTGCTGGGGATTGAACTCAGAGCCTTGAACTTGCTAGGCAAGCGCTCTAATCATTGAACTAAATCTCCAGCCCAAATGTATGATTTTATTTGTCAGCTATACTCAATAAAAAGTGAGTTAAGTTCTGGAGATTTAGCTCAGTGGTTAGAGTGCTTTCCTAGCAAGCATAAGGCCCTGAGTTCCATCCCCAGCACCAAAAAATAAATAAAATAAAATAAGATAAAAAGTGAAGAAAAAAAGATGTTTGTACATTTGGAAGGAGGAAAAAGGCACAAACCAAAACGTTCACAGTGGTGACCTTTCTGCTGGGGTAGTTGTTTTTCTGTTTTCTGTTTTTCAAATGTTCTGCAGTGAACTTCTATGTAAAGTTTAAAATAAAAGCACGAAGTGCACATTCCAAGACAATCTACATCTCCATAGAACTATGATTATACATGTTCCTCATCAGAGGAACATGTAGTGAAGGATAACTAAGTGCATGGCTCGTGAATTACCTACACTATTCATCTAAATGCCACATAAATCGAATGCGGTAGAGGAAGTATTTTTTGCCTCCATTTTTGTGTGTGTGTGTTTGCTTTTGTTTGATTTGGTTTTAGAGATTTTCATGAAAAGTTACCCAAAATTACACAAATTTACAGGCCATTACACAAACTTACAGACCATAACCCACTGTGCTTTTTGCTTCTAAGAACAAGCAATGTAAACAGCACATAGATGCAGCATTAAGTCATCCTAATGTATGCGTTACTGTTTTAAATTTGGGTTATTAGGTTCTTGTTTTTAGGATGTCTTTATTCCTTTGAATTCCCATTCCCCTCCCCCTTTTGCCCTCTTCTTGTTCCCTTGAGCCCTTTGCCTGTTGGGTAAGATCTGTCTTCTTGTCTTTCTTGAGACAAGATCTTGCTATTTAGTTCAGGCTGGCCACAAACTTGCAGGGATCCTCCTGCCTCAGCCTCCCAAGTGCTGGGATTATAGGTGTGCAACACCAAGCCCAGCTTGCCTCAATTTAAAGATGGAAAAAAAAATTGGAAGAAAGAGAAAAACTCTTTAGAGCTCGAATTTGAACATTACCATACATCCCTCTTTGCTGTCTACCCCCGTCCTCCAACACACACACACACACACACACACACACACACACACATACACACACACACACAGATGACACTGTTCTTGCAGGGGAAGAGATAAGAGGGCAACAAGGAGACGGCCTTGCTGCTTGGTCACTCACTGCCATTTATTAAATGGTCACTGGAGCCAAGAACTATTCCAGATGTTTTGACATAAATGTATATACAGATAAGAGCTGGGCTTTTCTACACTACTACTTGGGCCATCTCTTTTCACTTCCTCACTAACCACTGGAAATCCTCAAAACCATTTTGTGCTCCTATTTTATTGAGTAGAACATTTCAGTCCTCCCTTGCCCCTGTACCCATATTCACATCTAGTGCCCCCTTCATAAAGCCAAACACCAGTAAGGAGCCCTTTCAGACAGCAACACCTAGCCAGGCATAGTGGTGCATGCCTATAATCCCAGCAGTTGGGAGGCTGAGGCAGGAGGATCTCCATGAGTTCAAGGCCAGCCTGGGCTACATAGTGACTTCAAAGCCAGCCTGAACTACCTAGTGAGACCCTGTCTCAAAAAACAAAAACAAAATAATAATAATGATAATATTAAATAAACACAACACCTAAGCTTGTACCTAGGCACATGCTAACTCCCCCACCCCACGCCTTTCTACCATTCCCTCAGGGAGGGCACAAAGCAAACATGCATGTCCTTATGGATATCAGGCCTACCTACTTCCTCTAAACAGCGTTATCCACATAGAGTCTTTCATTAATTCCATTCTACAGGTGAGAAGACTGAGGCCAGGTAACTTGCCTAAGGCGCTAATGCAGGAGCGTAGCTTAAACCCTGTACCCCCACATCTCAAGCCCCCAAGATTTAGAGGAGAGCAGGGACCCTGAGCTTCAGGACCCAAGAAGTGGCTGTTATAAAAATATATCGACCTGACCCTGTTTCTTCAGTGTTAGGACAAACTGGTGAGGTAGACACACGCACAATTCTTCGGCCTTCAGTCTCACCAATCAGTTTAAAAAGGTGACTTTGGGGCTGGGGATTTAGCTCAGTGGTTAGAGTGCTTGCCTGGCAAGCACAAGGGCCTGAGTTCGATCCCCGGCACCACAAAAAAAAAAAAATAAATAAATAAATAAATAAATAAAAAGGTGACTTTGAAGGCTGGGGATTTAGCTCAGTGGTTAGAGCACTTGCCTAGCAAGTGCAAGGCCCTGAGTTCAATCCCCGGCATTCCCTGCCCACCTGCCAAAAAAGACTCTCCTGCTTCTCTCACTGGCCCTGTGATAGAAAGTTGCTCCTTTTTCTCTGCCCTTCCCACCACGCTTCCTGCCTCCTCTTTAGGAGTCAGGCAGTTACCCACACTCAAACACTACTTTATCATGTTTGAATTTTCAAACTTACAGGCGACCCTTTTCTTTCTCCCTCCCTTATTCCAAGAAGGACTTCCCTTCGCCCCAGTCCAAGCCCTGGATTCCTGCACAGCCAAATGAGCGAGTCTTCGTTCCGCTGCCTTCTAGGTGAGCTTGCGGCTGACTCCCAGCAGCTGGATCTTAACAGCGAGCAAGGTCGGGGCAGGAGGCGTCACGAAGCAATCTGGGACAGTCTGTCTTCTTTCTCACACCTGCGAGATGCTGCCAGCACCTGTGACCGAGTGTCAGTAGCACAAGGCTTTGACATCTTGTAATGTAGCTGGGGTTGGGGAAATGAGACTGAGGGTTGCTTGGGGTCCTAAAATACGTCTTTTCTATGGCCGTGAGGCAGTTAGAGCTGCAGAACAGAAATACCAGCCCTTTGGAAAAGCCATCAAACCCACTCGTGCAGCTGGGTAATAGCACCATCCAAAGCGCTCCTCAGATGTTCGGTATTTGAGCACGGCACACACAGTCATTACGGGAGCCACTTCCAAGACAGGATATATGTTTCTGGTGCTAGCAGTGGGGGCGGCTCGGGCAGATGTCAAAGTGCCTCTCTCAGAGGCCAGCTTGGTGTCTTATAATAATACTAACATGTATTGCACCCCGTCATTTGCCAGGTCCATGCAACATGTCTCGTATCATTACCTCACATAACCCGCCAAGCAAGCCTTGCCAGAGGGGCTGTCATTACCCTGACTTAGGAGATCCACAGGCTCCTCGCTCTTGAGCGGCCATCCCAAGACCGCACAGCCAGGAAGTGCTGGATTCAAATCCAGGCCCTGCCACCATAGTCTACACCCTCAGTCGTGGCTCCACACCTGCGTGATTCACGTAGAGCGGCTCCAGCATGAATTTTGGAGTTGGATGCTTGCGGATTCAAACTCAGCCTTCCTGACTCAATTGGACCATGTATAGAGGCTCTGTTTTAGTCAGCTTTTTGTTACTGTAACAAATACCTGGGATGACTATATATATATATAAAAGAAAAAAAGGTTTTGAGGTTTCAGTCCATTGTCAATTGGTCCTGCTGCTTCTGGGGCTACAGTGAGGCAGCACATCCTGGCAGGGAGCATGTGGCGGAGCACAGCACTCATTTTATGGTTAGAAAGCAAAAGAGAGAAGCCTAGCGTGGTGGCACATGCCTGTAATCCCAGAACTTGGGAAGCTGAGGCAGGAGGATTGCTGCAAATTTGAGGCCAGCCTGGGCTGCACAGTGAGCTCAAGACCAACCTGAAATACATAGCAAGACCCTAACTAATAATAATAATAAGAAAAAAAAGAACAGCAGGAAGAAAAAAAAAAAACCTATGTTAATAATTGTTTTGCTGATTTATAAAACCTTCAGTCCATGCCCTATGATTCAATCGTCTTCCAAAGTTCCCACCCTGGATCCCACGAAGCATGTCCCATTAGGATCCCATGAGGCTTTAGGGGGATATCTAGATAGAAGCCGGAACACAGCCCCTCGGGACAAGGCTGCTCTGGCAAAGTCAGGATGAAAGGCCACCCACCAGCCTGCTTTAAGTACAAGGACAATCTCAAGGTTGGAAAGGAGGTGTGGGTATTAGGTTCACATTTTTTTCTAGGCCAGTTGATGGGCATTTGTCTCTAATTTGACCCAGAAGTTCCTATAACTGTCTCCAGTAGGTCCCCTGCTACAGGACCGGAGTGGCCCATGACCCACAAGACTGCAGCCATGAGGACACTGCACTTGCTCATACTCATCAGCCTACTCCCGGCACGTGGGAGAGGGGCAGGTGCTGAGCTCCGGACTCCACCTGCCATCCCGTCTCCGGGGTTTCATTTACACAGATTATCTTTTTCTCTCTGTAACACCAACCCCTCCTTCTCCTCTGGGTCATTGTTCTGTGTCCCCTGACGTGTTTTTAAAATTCTAGGGACTCTGCCCCTTTCCGAAGAGAAGCTTTGTGAGAGCTGCTCTTCGTGTGCCTCACGTCCACCTTCTGTCCTCGGCCCACTGCAGTCCACTCTTTGTGCCCGCGTGCATCCCCATCGCACTAAAACATCTGTTACCAAGGTGCAGGGGCTGGTTCTGCGTCTTCTTCTTTCTGGACTTACCAGCCTTCCCTGCCTCAGTTGGTCTTTTCCTTCTTCACGAAGCAGGGTCCTCTGGAGGTTTTTGCCACCTTGTGCTTGCTTGGTCTTCTCCTGCCTTATTCAGTGGCTCCATCTCTGTCTACCAGCCAGCAGCTCTCTCACCACCAGACCCCTAAATATTGGCAGGTCCCAGTCTACACCCTCAAAGCTCTTCTCTGTCCACACTACTCCCTAGATAATTTCTTCTAGCCCAGCCCCGAGTTTTAAGGCCATTTACATAAACATGGAGCCTCTCGAATGTACCTCTGTAGCCCAGACCTCTTCCCAGACCCCAGATCCAGATACTACCACCCGCTTGACATCTCCACTTACAACGTCTACCGGGCACCTCCAAGTCAACAGAGGCTGAGAAGGAGCGCTGGCTTTCCCTCAATCCGTGCTCCTTCCATCCTTAGCCGCCCAAGGAAATGGCACTGTCCCACATACATTTACTCAGACCCGAAACTCAAGACTCACCTTTGATTTCTTTCCCCCATGTCCCAATTCCAGTGCACCAGTGAGTCCTGAAAGATCAATCTTCGTAAGAGATCTCGAGCCCAGCTTCCCCTGTGACACGGTTCCCACGTCTTCCCCAACAAGCACCATTCATGCCTTGATCTATTTCACAACATCCCCCTAGTCTCATGGCCACGACTCTTGTTTTACTGTACTCTACAGAGCCGCCATGGGGATTATTGTAAAGTGTCAAGTAGACCAGGCCAACCCCCATTCTCAATTTAAAACCTCTAACAACTTTCCGTGTTGCTGGTAAAACCCAAGCCCTCTGTCATGGCTTACAAGTGTAAAATCCAGGCTGATGGTCCCCACTGACCTCTCTACACTCATTTCCTTCCACCCTTCACTTTATTTGCTATACTCCAGCGCCACGGCCGCCTTCTGTCATGCTGGCTCAGGGCCTTTGCTCTTGCTGGCCTTCCTGCCCAGAACACCACCTTAGCGAAAACAGCCTTCCCAGGCGCTCGCTGGCACATGATCCCTCGCTGTCTTTCTTACCAGCACTTGCCAACACGAGAAATTAGCTTATTTATCCATCTGGCCACGTTGGAGGATAAGCTCCCAGGTCAGAGCAGCCGGGGAATAGCAAGCACGCCCTGTCCTTTGCACTCGCCTTCCTGGTTTCCTTGCCTTGCTCTGCGCCGTGGATTCCAGCACAGTTTCTACCTACCCTTGCTGGGCAGCCTACTTGGATCTCACTCTCTGGTTTCTGAGCTTAGCTTCCCCTTGACTGTTGGCCCGGCAGGTTTCCTGGATTTCGGTTTCCCTCGCAGCTTTGCTTGAGAGACACTTCATCTGCCACCCGGGCCCCACGCCTGTTTCTCAGCGGAGAGAGTTCTGTCTGAGGTCGCCTCGGCCGTGTGGCAGCAGAAGTGCACACTGCACTCTAAATCGTAAGAAATCTTCTCTCAGAAAGGGTCACTCTGACCACTGTGCCTTGAAGCAGCTAAAGCAAAAAACAGGAACTCAGGCTGTCTAAGGGAAGCAGCATTCTTTCTCGGTGATTTTCCACACGCTGGGCAGCCAGACGCCACTGGACTGTGAGGATGTGGCTGAAGCGTGCCAGACCAGAGAAATTGTCTGGCTCTGGCTGGCCCTGGAACAGTGTTTCTATGTCATACTGGTGGTGGCTGGCTGGGACACTCTGTCATGCACGGTCTCAAGCAATGAGCTACAGCCTGTCCCCTGCTAGACAAAGAAAGCAGCAAGGAAGCAAATCAGGGTGCTAGGACGTTCCTATTCAGTCAAGTTGATATATCACAATTAGCAACCACACACATTTAACAGATGACAAAACTGAGGCCCAGAGACAGTTGAAATAATTTGCTTAAGGTCATGTAACGAATGCATAAGAGAGTCTGAACTTCTGACTCCAAAGCTCGTACCCACAGTCCTTATCCTTAAATACTTTATCACAGGTCTCCTCACACATTCCATACTCACCAAATCACATACTCCCCAAGAGCCAGGATTTTGTCCTGTTCTCATCCACCGAGTACAAAAACTGATTATTAAACAGTCAACACTCGCAAACACAAGGCCCTGAGTTCAATCCCCAGCACCAAAAAAAAAAAACAAACAAAAAAAGAAATTTAAACAGTCAACACATTTTTGTAAATTCATTCCTAATGCTTTTGCGTTAACATTATAATTTACACATACTGCAATTAATAGATTAACATAAATATCCATTGTCATAACACACACTGTTGGCTTTCCTGTTTCCTACTATTGGTTATTTGGACTATTTCCAATTTTTAGTTTTAATGTGCAGCACAGTAACTGGCTCTTAGTGGAACATTGAATGGGAGTGAGAAGTAGAAAATGAACCTAATGAAAGAACAGTACCATTTTGCATCTTTCTTGAGACCATTCAGGGTGAATCCAATTAAGTAACATACTAATTACACAAAAATAGAGAAACAGTTCTGGGACTATGATAATAAAAGTACCAGCCTTTTCCAGCAAATTTAAAGACCACAATTTTCACTAGAAAAATATTAACATTTAATATATTTTAAAATGGCCCTTATTCCCCTATCTAGGCAAGACACAAAAACTTCTCAAAAGTGAGTATCAGTGTACAAATGGAAGAGTATCGGGGGGGACATGGCTGCAATTTGGGGGTTGGGAAAATGTGGCTGTCTTTTAACAAACTGGATTTGTTGATAATGTACCAGGAGTGTGGGTGTCTATGTCACTTTAGGCCTGTGGTCTCTGCCTCAGATTTTTAATTTCCTGGATGCTTTAGCTGGCCAACTCTCAGGTACCCTCTAGTGGATAAAGTGAAGAACATTTCGGGGCCAGAGACGCCATCTGTCATTTGTTCTGTGTTAACGCACCTGGAAGCAATCAGAGTTCACGTTCTAGGTTTGTTCACAGGAAGGATACAGGAATAATGGTTGTGGCTTTTTTTGTTTGTTTTGTTTTGTTTTTTGGGTGCTGGAGATCGAACTCAAGGCCTTGCGTTTGCTAGGCAAGTGCTCTACCACTTGAGCTAAATTCCCAATAATGGTTGTTTTTAAGCAAACACCTTATATTTACACTCATGGCTAATGGTGGGGTTTGCTCTTAGATTTATTAATATGAACAGGGTTTTGGCTTCCTATTTATTTTTAATAACTGCTATTGAAATTTTCCCTTTTACCACTCACTTTTTTTTTTTTTTTTCGAGACAGGGTCTCACTATGTAATGCAGGCTGGACTTGAACTTGCTATGTAGCCCAGGCTGGCCTTGAACTCACGGCAATCCTCCTGCCTCAGCCTCCTGAGTGCTGGGATTATAGGTGTGTGCCACCATGCCCAGTTTACCACTCACTTTTAAAATATGTTTAGGGGGTTAGGGACTTAGCTCAGTGGTAGAGGTTGCTTAGCAAGCACAAGGCCCTGAGTTTGATCCCCAGTGTCCCCCCTACAAATAAAATATGTGCATACTAAAACATTTAGTATGATGTTTGTAATCACTTAAATGGATCATGGAACAGCCTTTTAAAGAACTCATAGGTAGATTTAAAACTATTAATTTTCACCCAAATGTAAGGAATTTTTAAAAGAACCCTAAAGCCCAGAGATAATGTATCTTATAAGGCAAATGACAGAGAAGATCAGCAGTACTTCAAATGTGACCCCTGAGATTTTGATCCCTGATGTGTTCATGGGAGGTGGGAGGGCGCCCTTTTACAGAAGATGAACTCAATCCCTCTGTCGTTGTTTTCTTTCCCTCTATTTGTGCTTGTTTCTGCAACACATATACTAAATATTCCCTCTGTTTTGTCTCTACAATTAGATCAAGAATTTCAAAATAAAAAAAAAAGAATCTCAGATAAGTTATCTTTTTGTGCTACTTGCTCTCGGTAAGATACTGTCCAGGGCCACAAGACACAAGCGTCTCAGTTTGCTTTATGGCCAGGCTTATCTTGGTGGATTTAAATGCCCGCACTTGTATTTATGTGAAAATATGTATGCGTGTCTTCTTAGACGCATATTTAGTTACTTAATCCTGTATATTCTTATGCACATATTTGGTTATTTAACTGACTGTTAGTTAACATAGTCATAGCAGACACATTGAGCTCTTAATGGTGTATTTTTGACTTTGCAGGGAGTAGGTCATGGTAGAGAATGACCTAGCGAAATGTCACTTTCCAAGCTATATTTTCTCCAATATTTGAAATTTTTACAATATGCACATTTAATTTCTATAATCATATATATAATATATTTAATTACCATATTCAATTGTAGAAATCGAGAGATTTAAAGAAATTTGCCCCACTAGTTTCCCCAACCACACTTTTCAAGCTCCCACACGCTCAGACTAGCAGAAAATCCAATTTTCGTAAGCACAGTTCACCCACCCACCCCGTGCCGGTTCCCAAATCATCTGCTTTTCCATCTATCCTGAGTACTGGCTCTGGCGGGATGCGCCTGCTTGATCTCAGAACCGAAGTTTAGAGCGCCCCCTTGAGGCTCAGGGCTCCACAGACCCGCCCAGCTCTGGCTGCTCCGGAAGAGACAACCAGGAAAGGTGAGATCGTTTGCAAACAGGAAGGGATCCAGAGAAGGAAGAGGGGAGGGAGGAAAGGGGAAGGGGACTAAAAGGAATTAAGTACATGTACCTATTCCCTAGGATAAATGTAAGTGCTGTATACTACAAACATGTACCAATAAATATATATATATGTATCTTTAAAAATGTGACTTGAAAGCGCAAGGCCCTGAGTTCAATCCCCAGCACCAAAAAAAAAAAAAAAAAAAAAATGACTTGGTGTCTGAGCTGAGATCTGGATTGTCCTTGAAACCATCTTGCCTCCAGGTGACCTTCAACCTCTTTACAGAAATAGTTTCTCCTCCTGAAAATTATACAGGCCATCCTCATCCTCACCAAACTCTACACTCGCACTTACCGCACCTCCCCGTCACCCCTACACACAAGCACACACACACAAATGCACATCTTAGTTAAATTTTCTAGAGTCAATGGTTTGTAAGAGAGCAGATTTAATACAGGAAATTTATAAGTTACAATATTCACCCACAAGCCAAATGCAGGAAGAGTGACGAATATCTGTCTAGGCACTGGAGACCCAAAAGATCCAACCAAGGGCTGGGAGCCCACTGGACTGTCCCGTGTACGTCTGTGTCTGCAAATGATGGCTGAAGAAATCTTTACTGGAACCAGGATGTGCTGCTCACAGCAGAGATGACGACCAGAGCTCCCCTGAAGCAACAGCAGCCATCCTCGATGACAGCAAGGCCCCGAGCTCCTTCCTCAATGAGAACAGCCGAGTTCCTTCAGGAGAACCAGCCGCACCAGAGCTTCTCCTGGGAAACAGCCCGCCAACTAGCTTCCGCTCCCACTCTGCTTTATGTTGCATCAGCAACAACCCTCAGGTGGATCTCATACGCCCAGCATCACACCAACTCAGTCCAGCTGGGCGTTCTGGCTCAAGTTGACCACATTAAATCCACACAGCACACATCACTGGTGTCCAGTATAAGCACATACACACACATACCCTCAGTGATTGCTGCATTCTCCGGGAGCTAGCAAAATTAGATTTCTACATCAACGGGAGGAAGACCAGATCCCAGGTCAGGATGAACTCATCAAAATAAACACCATCCTCTGGGGCTCTATCTGGTTTTTAATTTGTAAGACTTTTCAGACAGTGGTAGCCCAGCGTTCCAACAGGTGTGGCTGTGACCACGAGGTCTCGCTCTGAGGGACCTGCCCTGCCCGCCACTCATGCAAACACACATTCAAACTCGAGACATGCTACCCTAGAAGATCCCATTAGGCAGCCCTTCGCCAGAGAGATGATTTTAGTTTTATCTTTTTTTTTTTGCATTTTGATCTTAAAAACACAAAATGTTGCATTTCCACTCTTTAATAGATCCAGTGGTCTTGCTAGAAAATAACATTTTGCCACAAAAATCTTGAAGAAAAATTGATACCTCTGGATGATGCGCGCCCTGAACTTACCACAGCACAAAGAGCGAACAGCACTCTGCCCATCCAGGAAGTACGGGCGGCCTGTGCAGAAGGCCTGGGCCCGGCCCATCCTGGACGCAGACTGCAAAGTCTTTAGGTGCTTTTAATAGAATCACAGCAAGCCCCTTTCTTACAAAAAGCTGATCACATTGGAGCCTCAGCACCAAAAAAAAAAAAAAGCTGATCACTCCTGGAATACCCACCTTCACGTTATTTGCCTCTCTGAACCTCAGTGGCCTCGTCGATACGGTAGGGAGAAGGTTGGCTAGCACCTTCCAGGGAGGGATATTACAAAGTCTAAGTGAATAATACATGAAATTTAATGCAGAGACGATTTCCTGACTTCTTGTGTGTTAGCTTCTTGTCATAGCCTGGAGATCAGGTCCTCGTTGCACACCGAAGGAAGCAGACGTTGAGACACAGAGGATGTCACAGGGGGAATCAGCCCAGGTCCCAGATGCTTTTTTTTTGCAGGTTGCATTCAACTGCGAATTTTGCAGCTGCTCCTACCTGAGGAGCTTGTTCAAGTGCAGCTCCTGATTCAGTATGTCTCGGGTAAGGCTGAGTTTGTGCAGTCCAAACAAGCACTCGGGCCGTGCCTACTGCTCTTCCAAAGACCGCACTTTGAGTGGCAAGACCCAGCCCTTCTCGCCTTTCCTACATTTGTAATAATCACCTGGGGATCCGGGCGTGGTTGAGCATGCCTGTAATGTCAGCACTCTGCAAGGCTGAGGCAGGAAGATCACAAATTCAAGCCCAGCCTGGGCAATTTAGCAAGATCCGATCTCAAAATTAAAAATTTTAAAAGGGTTGGGGATTCAGCTCAGTGAGAAGATCCTGAGTTCACCTGCTGTGGTGGCTCGTGCCTGTAATCCCAGCACTCTGGGAGGCTGAAACAGGAGGACTGCCATGAGTTCAAGGCCAGTCTGGGCTACATACCGTGTTCAAGGCCAGCCTGAACTATGTAGTGAGATCCTCTCTCAAAAAAAAAAAAAAGACTCTGAGTTCAATTCCCAGTACCTCGCTTCCTCTCTCTCACCTTCTCTCTCTCTCTCAACTGGAGAAGTTTGAGAAGCAGCAGAGAAGGGGGTCAGTGAATCACAGTGGTCAAAATCACAGTAGTTACATGTGTGGGTCTTCACTGGCACTTACTCTGGGAAACTCCACAAATCATTTGTCATCCTTCTGACTCAGTTTCCTCATCTGAAGATGGAAATAGAAGTCACCTCACAGGGTATTTTTGAAGATTAAACATGTGAAGCGTCTCACATTCAGAGTGCTCAACAAAGACAACTACCTTAAGTGCTTTAATTGGTAGCTGCATATAAACCATAATGGAAAAAAGACCGAGTCTCCTGTTTTCCAGTCTCTCCTCCTTATACACAGGAAGAATACGGTACTTCCGAAAATGGCAACTCTATGCAGGCAAGATCATAGAGCCCGCTTATTCTTTACAGAAACCTAGTTTGCTGACTCCATGAGAAATGCTGCCAGTAACAAGAACTATAAATACTGTATTAATTTTCAGGACTGTCACAACAAAGCCTGGCTGGTTTAAACAACAGAAATGTGTTTCTTCACAGTCGAAGAGTCTGAAAGTCCCAGATCAAGGTCCCAGCTGAGCTAGTGTCTGGGGAGAGCCCCCTTCCTGGTCCGCAGACGGCCATTGCCTCATTAGAGCAGGCAAAGAGGAAGCAAGTTCTCCGTGTGTCCTCTTACGAGGCCACTAATCCCAGCATGAGGTCTGCATCCTCCGATTTACCTCTCAAAGGCCAGTCTCCAAAGGCAGGCACATTCCGAGGGGCTGGGGTGAGGCTTCAACATAGGAACTCTGGGAGGGCACCATCAGCGTATAATCAACAGGGGACCAAATCAAACAGGAATAGTGCTATCAGCGGGTGAACAGCAAAGCCGTTCTCGAGTCTGGCGTTTGTTGCAGGCTTTATTCTTAGGCAGACATTGTCCATTTAGGACGGGGACTCTGATCTGGGCAGCAGCACCTGTGGAGGGCTACTGAGGACAGCAAAGCTGGCTTTGAAACTCTGCTTCGCTATTGACCACTGGAAACACGGGCAAGTTACTTCATGCTGCTGGGCCTTCGCATTGCTACCCACAAAGTGAGGATACTAACACAGTCGGAGTGATGGCACAGGCCTATAATCCTCGTGTTCTTGGAGGCCGAAGCAGGAGGATCGCAAATTCAAGCCCAGCCTGGGAACTTAGTCATTTAGCAAGACACTGTGTCAATATAAAAATAAATAAATAAAAAGTGCTGGGGATAGAGTTCAGTATGAAAGTCCAGGGCTCAACACTCTCTTCGAAAAAATAAAATAATCAGTGCGTACCAGATTTCTCTTGCTTTCTTATTCAGCACACGAAGCTGCTGGCCATTTGGTATAATTGCCCTGGAAGGGATGAAGTTTCGGGTCTTCCTCACCTGAGGAAACGTCTAGCTGGCCTGCAGTTTATCTGAGTGAAGGCGGCCCTCCCGGTGTGCAGGCCTGCGGGACTGGACAAGAGCCTGTCTGTAGCATGAGCTCAGGGATTTTACAGGAGGGAAAGAATCACCCCTTTCCTCACTCCCACACCTTCTCCCTGAGATCTGGAGTTTAGAGAGTTATGTTGGGGCGAATGTGGGCAATCCAGAAAGGATCCAGAGAAAGGAAAAGAAAATAGACCCAAGAAATTAAAGAGATAAGGGACTCACGGCCAGACACAACCATAAACCAGAAGGGACCTTACACGAGTTGTGATCAAAATATACGGCGAGCGTTTTAATTTTTTAAATTTACAGAGTTGGGGATTTAGCTCAGTGGTATAGCACTTGAGAGAACCAGAAAAAAACCGGTCTGAACTCTTCCACGTGGATACACCCGAAGGGCTCTTTCTGGGACCCCCGAAGGACAACCCGAAGGAGCCCGGGCTGATTGGACTGCTGGACTTCCAGATCTGACCACTAGGTGGCGCCGCAAACAAGCATGCTGGGAACAGCCTGAAGATTGGCTCCAGCCCGGGGGACTCCAGCACGCAGCACCTCTCCGAAGCACAGTAACTACCTTTGAAGACGTGACACATGTGATGAGCCACCTAGTTACCTTCACAAACAGGCCAGAAGTGAAGGAAGTTCTCCCTACTTTGGAAGAATGACAAGAACATAAATTTTCTTTCACCTTAAAGGATTGCTGGAGGCTGTGAAAGTCCTGAAGCGGCCCCCTCGCACTTTCTCACCTCTCCTTCTACCCCAGCTCCTGAAGTTTCAGTCGCCTACTGTAGCTGTAACCATAGCAACCCAGCTCGTAGGAAGCGACGGAGACTCCTACTCGTTCTTTTAGAGTCAGGGGATCTTCACCTTCCCCATCAAGTCACCTCCCAGCCGGCCCTCGGCCTCGGAGCAGCCTGTCTCACTGGGCCCACGTGGACTTGCATGCACACCTGCCAGGTGTGCACACCTGTGCCAGGACACTTGTCTCTCTGTCTCAGACGCTCGCTGGTCTCCATCAGGGCGCCATGATCTCCTTTTTCCCATTCCTGACACTGCAGGGAGGAGGGGCAGGGACCGAATTGCACTGGGGTGGGACGGGGTAGTGGCCGGGTTGTCCCAGGAGTGGAGTGAAGCTGGAGTGGCCTGACAAGCACTGGCAAGACGGCTGCGGAGGAGGAGATGCAAATCATGTCCTGGGCCAGGAAGCTGTGCCCGACACACAGGCAGTCCGGGGAGCAGAGGAGAGTGAGAAACTGGAGAAAGGCAAAGAAGATAGAAACCCAAGAGGAGAGGGGGTTGGTGGGGTGAAGAGGGAGAAGCCGAAGTTTGGAAGTTGAAGTCAAGGAGACACTGCTGAATTCTTCTCCATCGGCTCGGGGAGGTGGGAAAGGGATGGACCCAGTAAGAATACCTTGTGATCACACTTTTAACCTTCAAACTGCTAAGTTATCGACTTTGTCTTGCTTAAAAGCAATCTGGAGGGATAGCCGAGCCGACCTGGACTCAAACCCCAGCTACTCTGCTATTAGCGATATGAATTTAGAAAAGTCACTAAGTTTCTGAGCCTTGCCATATCCTGTAAATAAAGGATATTAAAATCTCTCTAAAGGACTAATTAGAATATTTAAAGTAATGTATGTAGCATTGGGCCTGAACCGGGGAGCCAGTTAGCACTAACCTCATCCTTGTTCTCGTTCTTTCTTTTTGGTGCCAGCCCAGGACGTGCCACTCAGATGTTTTTATCCTGAATCCATCTAAACTGTACCAAATTTTTGTGTGTGTGTGCCAGGGATCGAACTCAGGCCTTGTGCTCCCTAGGCAAGCACTCTAACCACCACGGCCCCCTAAACTGTACCAAATCTTATCATACTTTCTTTTTTTTTTTTTTTGGAAACAGAGTCTCACTATGTAGTCCAGGTTAACTTTGAACTCACTATGTTAGCCCAGGTTGGTCTTGAGCTCACAGAGATCCTCCTGCCTCATCCTCCTGGGTGCTGGGATTACAGGTACGCACCACCATACCACGCTATGATTTTTAAAAAATGAGCAGAGAGGGCTTGATATTATTGCATAGTCTAAAATTAGTAGAGATGTCCCTTCTTCGGATTTCAAAATACCATGTGGATACTTGATAGCTTTTGAACTGTATTCTTTTTTCTCTCATCAGTCACCTGGTGGATGCAATCGGTACCATTTCGCCCTGTACTTTCATCTTTGAGCGATGAGGCAATAATCCATGCTGCAGGAGCATTCACTCAGCCAAGCTATTTCACTAACATTTCAACCTCAAACGTGGTCTTCGTTCCCCTACTGAAAATTGGGCTGTCTTTCACGAACGGAGATGACACAGCGATATTTTTCACTGCCAAAGGGCTTTCTTAGTTGCCTCAGGATACCAACGGATGGTGGTGAGCTATTCACAAACCACTTCCCCTGGGATCTCAGTCTTATTAGTAAGAGACATGACTGGGAGGCTAAAGCAGTGGGCCAGAAATGTGAGCACAATTCCAACCTCAGCCATAAAACTGCCTAGCATCAAAGTGATAGAGGAGGTATGATGTGGCAAAGCTGGCCGGGGAAATGAGTGGGACCTGTCAAGATCCCAGGACAGGGCCAAATAATTCCCAGGACCCCGTATGTGGAACTTCTCGCGGGCTCCCATGAGATGTGGGCGGCATAAAAGCGATGAGGTGCCATGGGGAGCCCACCTAGTCTGACTTCCCACGATAGCTCAATACTACATTTCTCAGAGGTAGCATGTACTTTTATTTGTGCTTTTATCTTCTTTTTCTCTTGTTCTGCCCAAGTTCATTCTGCAGAGCTGGTTTCTCCCATACCCATTCACCCTCCACTTTTCCAATAAACATTTGGCACCCTTTTTTTGGCTTGTCTAGTCTAGTTCTTTGAGGCAAGAAGGACCTGGAATACTTTTGGTTGGCCATTTCTAAAGAAACTACCTGACAACAAAAGGACGGATGAGTGGACACATAGACTGGAATTTCAAAGAAGTATCAGGAACGATATCAATTCTTTGAATGCTATCTCACATAGATATGGGATAGTAGATTCTTCTGTTATGTCATTATCTATTCTCAGTACATTACCTTTTTTTTTGTCGCTACTTTATAGTAAAAAACAAGATTCCAGGAAATGTAAAGTACACAAGGAATGAATTTTCAATGCATGGCCAAAATTCAGGACAAAACTCCCATTTTGTCCCATTTACCATTGAGAGATGCTTGAGGATATTCACTTGCATTCTTTGTGATGTAAATCTCCTCACTGGAAAATTACCCATATATTGGGCTGGGGATTTAGTTTAGTGGTTAGAGTGCTTGCTTAGCAAACCCAAGGCCCTGAGTTCGATCCCCAGCACCAAAAAAAGAAAAAAAAAAAAAAGGAAAATTATTCATGTACTAAAATGATCAGCCTGTCCCAGTGAATTCAAGTTTACACACACTTCATTCCCACATGAAGGTAGATTCTAGATGAATTTTGCCGCTTGTTAGTTATACGATTGTAAGCAAGTCACTTAAACTTATTTACTTATTTATTTATTTATTTTTTGGTGCAGGGGATCAAACTCAGGGCCTTATGCTTGCTAGGCAAGCACTCTAATCACTGAGATAAATCCCCAGCCTCTCAGATATATTTTTTTTCAGGTATACTTTTGAAAAGAAAAAGCAACAATTTTCTTTTTACAAAAGATGTCATTTT
>PVJO010027269.1:0-19913 GCA_004026905.1 Hystrix cristata | reverse complement strand
CTCAAAAAACTACAACTGGAGGTTCCATTTGACCCAGCTATTCCCCTACTGGGGATCTTCCCAGAAGAATTAAAATCGTCATACCACAAGGACATATGCACCACCATGTTCATAGCAACACAATTTGTAATAGCTAAGTCTTGGAAACAACCTAAATGTCCAACAACCAATGAATGGCTAAAGAAAATGTGGTTTTTCTTCACAATGGAGTACTACACTGCCATAAAAAAGGAAAAACTAGAGTCATTCATATATAAATGGATGTTTCTTGAGAACATACTCTTAAGTGAAATAAATCAGACACTCATGAGCACACATCGAATTGTTTCTCTGATATGAGAGACCATAATTGTAAATAAGGACAAAGAGGTGTAATAGATATTATATAAAAGGAGGATGGTGGGCAGAGGAGAGGAGTACTAGAAGGAAAGAAGGGGAAAAGCAGAAAGGCAACAGGGGAGAGAGGGGAATGGGAAAATATGGAAAATGATGAATGAACCTGCTGTAAATAGGGACGGAGGATGCAGAGGGGAGGGGGGAAGAGGGGGGAGAACCAAGATACATCATGTATAGGTACAGAATTAATGTAATGAATGTGACCATTGTATGTAGAATGTACCAATACATGTTCTTGGTTTAAAATAAATTAAAAAAAAAGAATTTCAGTTATACTCCTGTAACATTTGAACTTTTGATATCTGAGATTCTGGTAGACATTAAGTACACGGAAATGATGTTTAAATTACTACGGCAGCAAGGAATTATGGTGAGAGATCTTTCACTACATGACTTCCATCACCACCATCCACATGGAAAGGGGCAACTTGAGTTGTGTGTTTGTAAAAAAAAATAAACATAGTTTAAGATCAATTATTTAGCTATTTTGAATATTTAGAAACACTAGTGACTATTTAAAAAATAAGAGTTCTATTAAAAATACACATAAGAAATATTAATCTCATTTTACTATAAGATATTCATGAAATTTAATCACCTTGTCTATAACTAAATTTAATTTGTATTTAATTTTTAATTTGTATAATTAATTAAAATTAATCTGTGTTATGATCATTAAGTTGCAGCAGGTCAATCATTTCAGTGTCTCTTCTCATCTCTCTCTGGATTAGCCCCTAAATCCGTGAGGACTTCTACGTTGCTGGAATAAGGGTATTTTTTGACATCGTCTACATCAAGATTATTTTTCAATCAGCTAAGATGTTTCTTTTTCCAAGCTACTTTCTGCCTTCAGTTCGTACACATCATCACAGTCTTCTTGTCTTGAAAACAAGGTGCTTGTTGTGTCCTTGACTCCCTTGCCAATGCCATCCTTTACTTTGCCATAGTGGAGTGAATTTCAGCTGTTCCCTGAGCTTAGTTTCAGGCCCATTCACAACATGCCTTCTACACACACTTTTCTGCCATGCTGGTTTCCGAAGAAATCGCAAAGACCTTTATTTCCTCCTTTGGGGAAAAGGTAAAGGGTCATTCTACCCTAAAAGTTCACCAAGCCTACCAATGGCTGGAGGACGTTTCATTTTGTTTGGGTTTGGGAATTAAAGATGGAACATGGAATAAATTGAACTGTAAGACTCTTTAAATTCTTACCAAAAATAAATAATATTCTTGGTGTGGTTATACAGTATTACCAGGGTAGATAATTTTTATACTAGTGCAGATTATCTTTCCATTCAATTCGGTTTAATTATTCTACACTCACACTTGGAAAAGGCTGAGTTGATTGTGTACTCAGGACTACAAGATATAAACTAAAATGAATGTACCAGTCTATATGTATTTTATTATAGCCAGTATTGTCTTCTTAAGGAATATGAAAGAACAATGGACAGTGTTTTCTGAGTACTCAAAAATTCTCAGAACAGGTGAAGAATCAAGTATATGGAAACACATACATTTTTCCATTACTATTTTAAATTTAAATCTCAATCTTAGAAAGTGTTTTAGACAAGTTTCCCATCACTGAGTCAAAATATCTAACACTTGCAACTGACAGGATGAGAGGCTTATTTTGGCTCACACTTTCAATGGGTTCAGTTAATAGTCATAAGGCTTCACGGCAGAAATGGCATGGCATACTGCAACTGCTATGCTATGATTGGCAAGAAGCAGAAGAGAAGAGCCAGGGATAAAAATCTTGCTTCCTAACTCATACTCCCACAGTGACCCACCCTTTGTGACTATCTGCGACCTCTGAACATGACACCTCTGGGAGAAATTTTATATCTGAATCATAACTTTCCACATCTGGCCCCCAAAACGCTCATGTTCATCTACTTATGCAAAACACATTTAGTCTGTCTCTAAGGGTCACCAAAGCCTTAACAGTTCCAGCATTGCTGAAGAGTCTGAGTCCAAAGTATCATTTGAGTTTCAAAGCAAATGCTTAGTTTTGAGGCCCTGTGAAAATCAAAAAGAAATTCAAACACTTCCAACTTATAATGGCAGAGGGTAAATATTTCCACTCAAAAGGGGAAGGATAGGGAAAGGACAGAAATAGGACCAACGCAAGAACAAAACCCAGCAGGAAAAACATTAAATCTTGTTACTGCATGTCCAGTGCCTAGGGCAGGTTGTGGTGAAATGTAAGATCCAAACAGCTAGGGCAGCCCATTCCCTATGGTCTTACAAAATACAAACCACATGGCCTCTTTCTTAGACTAAGTTCACTCACTGCCTTTGGCTTTCCTCAGCAGATATTCCATGTTTCTGATATCTCCGAGTTCTTGGGATCTCCACTGTGCCTTTGGCTTCACTGTCACACCTTCGTGCAGTGCTTGCTCTGGCAGAGACTGACTCTGTCAAACATTTATTTTTGGCCTCCTAGTCCTCCTAAACTCTGGGTAGAAATCTCTATAACTTCATCAGTCTTATACTCCGCTTGCCTAAAGCCCAACACCATATGGATGATGCCAAGGTCTTACAGAAGGTTGAAAGTAGTGGACTTCTTGGATTATGGCTACAGCATCCTCTGAATGCTTGTGTGGCTGAACTCAGGGATACAATTCCTTAGATGGCCCTCAATGTGTAGGACTCTCTTCTCAAAAGAAAGATTTACCCATTTGGACCCTTGAACCTGTGATAGGTAGATCTTGCTAATTTCTGAGATGCCCTCAAGGCATATTTTTTCTTGTCCCTGTACAGATTACTTGATTTCTTTTAATGCTAATCTTTTCAGCAATCATGCTGTCCTTTGCTCCAAATTTGTTAGTGCTTCCTTTCTGGCAAAACTACAGACTTTTCAAGTCACTCAGCTCTACCTTTTGCTTTTGATTCTTGCTGTAAATTTGGCTAAAAGCAACCAAAAGTATCCATGCCACAGCTTGAATATTGGGCTGCATGGGAATTTTCTCTGCCAAATTAATTTAGGCCTCCACCCTTAATGGCAGTCTCCAGAAAATTCTCAGGACATGGGCAAAATGCAGACAAAATTTTCTGTCACAGTGCAACCCACATGACCTCTAGTCCAACTTCCAAAGGAGTAGTTGGTTCCAAAAGAAATTTCCCGAGCCTGGCCTTTACTGTCTGCATTTCTGTTAGCACCCTGTTCTTCTAAGATCCAACCTGTATCACTCATTATGCCTTGCTTACTCTGTTTACAGCATTGTAGGGCTTCTCTAGCCAACATTTTAAAACTTTTCCAAACTCCTCCTACAAACCAGATCCAGAGGTTTATAAACCACATGATCAGGTACAGTCACCACAACAACCTGGTGAACAGTACCAATTTTTTGTATTAGATATATTTCCAATGGCCTAGACACACTTAAAGGAGGAAAGATTCATTTTGGCTCACAGTTTTAGTGAGTACAATACATAGTCAGCAGGTTCTAAGAAAGAAATAGCATGGTAAAATGGCACGGCAGAAGACAGCTGCTCAGGAGCAAAGTGAGAGGGGAAGAACAGAGCTGAGAAGGAGAATACACCCCTCCAAGTCATAACTCCAGTAACTCACCCCTTCTGACCAGGCTTTTCATCTCTGAACAGGAGACTTTTGGGAGAAATTTTTAATTTAAGCCATAGAAAGAATGCTGCCTTTCTTTAGAAAAAAGACTGGCAAAGTTTCATTCCCTATCTCCAATTTTATTTCCAATTTTTGTCAGATGAACATATTTCTTCCAGGAAGAAATACTCTAAAAGAAGTTATTGTAAGCTATTTAATTACTATAATTTGCATTTTATTCACATCCATAAAGGATGTCCACAATGAGTACTCAAGCTGTGGACAGTGAACCAATTAAAGTATATATTGATATGGTAAAAGAAGAAAGGGTTATTATGAAGAAGAAAAAATATTATGAATATTCTTTAGATGGATATAATATCCTTACCTACTCTAGCTCTAAGATAAGAAGTTCCAGGCTTCATTACTCTTACAAGAATTGTCTATCTCTAATTTTGTTCACCAAAGGATAATAGTAAATTAATGCCAATCCTCAGCCACATCTGAAATGTCAAAAGTCAAAATCATAATAAAGAGAGGTGGCTAGACATGAAAGTACCAGGCAAATCCAAATGATAAATGCAAAACAAATAAGCAGAATTTTTATTCTAGAGCTCTGTCCTTGTGATGGTTGATTATGTCAACTTGTAAGAGAAGCCTAACTAAATTGGTTTAGCAATTCTACACCCCAGGGTGTAGAAGATCCATCCTAGGCCAGCCCATTCTCTAGATGGTATAAAGGGGAAATGAAAAGGGATATAGCCCGGCCGGTTTCTTTGGATCGGTTTCGCTTCCTTTGGAGGAGCTCCAGAACTCCAGACCTTCGCCTGGATCCTTCGGACCCCCAGACCTTCGCCTGGATCCTTCGGACCCCCAGACCTTCGCCTGGATCCTTCGGACCCCCAGACCTTCGCCTGGATCCTTCGGACCCCCAGACCTTCGGTTGGGCCCTCCGGATCTCCAGCTTGCAGAGGGACACTCTGCACGCTTCCACGCCTGACTTGTAAGAAGCCCAAGGAAGCCAAATTGTAAGCTCTCAAATATTCATATATCTACCATTGCATCTGTTTCTCTAGAGAATACTGACTAATACAGTCCTCAAACAAGATTTATTTGTTCCTTGTGAAATTAATATTTTAAAACATATAAGGCAATGATTTTCCCATCAGACTGTATGTCCTTTTACACTTGAGCCTTGCTGCCCCAGTCTATTCTCTCACAGTACGATGATGCTCATTGATTCTCACTGGCACAGGGTCGTGCACCTATGTGTGTGCATGTTTGTGAGTGGGCACTTACCAAAATGCTGCAGCCCTAGAACTCTCCGTGCTTATCCTCTATCTAGTTATGGCCCACTGTGTTGTTTGGTGAGTGCGTTTTTAAGTTTGCTTTTGTTAAATGGCAAAAACGTTAACTGTCTAAGAAGTAAAACATTTATGTGTATTAGTTTAGCTACTGTGTGAAATAAGTTTCAGTATCCTAAGCTTTCTTATTCTAAGAAAACTCCAGTTCAATTCAAATTGTACATAAGGCAAAAATTAGCCACGTATTTTTTTCTCCGTATCATCAAAGAGGATGAGTGTTAGACTTGCGCACACCTGAAACATTTTTAAACAAACTCTGTAACATCTCAGTCTCCTTCATAAGCATTAAGCCGAATTTTCGGCTTATGATTAGTCATGAGTTTACGATATTATACGTGATATAGCTGTTAAATTACACTTTAGGTCATTCGTACATAAGAGGTCCAACTTGTTCACACATCTAACCACTTCATTTAACTGGCCCACTGAGAAAGCAGTTCTCTTAACCCTCATCTTTTTTTAGCATTCCCTGCATAATGCTCGGGGATATAAATCTGCCTGACAGCAGCTCTGTAAAAGTATACAACTTAGCCCTAAAATGCATAGGCTTTTATTGGTTGTCTCCCTTTGTGCCATTTTGACACAAATTGCCTTCTGACAAGAGCAGGATCAATTACGCTGATAACAGTGAAATTATGTGCGAACAATGAGATTTACCTCCACTGTAATGCCATGATTTTCATTATACACATCCTGTGTCTCTGCAGATGAATACAAACCCATATCTCCTATTAAGGTCATTTGGCACAGTGGTTAGCTATGTAGAAAAAGAGTTTAAGGGAATACAACACGATTCTCTTTAAAAATGAAAGTGCTGCCACCTCACTCAGTTGAGGACAATGAAGGCAACTTGAGTAAGGACAGACAGAAGACAGAACAATAAAGACCCCAGGGAGGCAGTGAGCACATGCTTTTGGCACACAAGCAGCCATGGAACCTTCATGAAAATGCTAGTGTTTTAATTTTTCAAAAAAGTGTATAAAATTTTTATCAGCTCTATTTCTTAATACCCTGAAATTTGAACTCGATCAAAGATGCATTGTGTCATGGGTGAGGAGAGGTGAAAGTAATATTCTCTGGCTTTGTCCATAACTAAAGCAAAACAAAAACATCAACTTTTATTGGGAACCTGCAAATGAGGGTTTATCCGCACTCAGCCTAAATCTTGATTATTTAGAATATGTATCGTATAAATTTTTGTATTGAGACATGACTGCATGTGACTCTAAATGACAGGTCTATCTATAGAGTAATTCACTGTGCAGAAAAAAGTCTAAAGTATCACATTATTTATTATTTGCAAACAGATCTGGCATTCCCAGTTAATTTTCTTTGCATATTTTTTAAGGCTTCATAAAAGTCCATTCCCTGGGGTCCCCTGTTTATCCACTTACTCACAAACTTTGAGTTCCTTCTTTTGTTGTGGGCTGTAGGAGCTACTCCTCCATCAAATGTAAATTAAACTGTCATTGTTTTGTCTTCAGGTTATGTGATTAATAAAATACAGTGCTTGCTAATTGGCTTTCAAATTTGACGACAGATTTTATTATCTTTTGGAAAATAATTATTCAATATAACTGACTTGAAATGTTGTGTTACATCTGAGAAATACAGTTTTTGAAGAAAATAAATTGCAAACAGCCAGAAAACAGTAAAATCCGAAAAACATAAATAGATATCACTTATATGAGAATGTCACGCACAAAAATATTGTTTAATAAAATTATTGTTGTGGTCATTAACCTCAGTAGTAAGTTAGTAATTTGAAAAACTTAATCATGATATTTTAATGTGTAACAATTCTCTTGATCAATTCAAGAGGCTAATTTGAGACTCCTTTGTAGGAAAGCCACTATCAGATATGCTTTCAGGTCTTTAGTTTCCTGCCCAGAAAATTTCTGTTGAGAATAGTGGTGCCATAAGGCACTGAGGCTCACACGCATCTGAATGGCCAGAACAGCCAGCCCCTGTGCTAATCTCTGATTTCTTATTTGTCCCGAGAGCTGCAGCATGAATCAAATAGTACACTGATTCGAACTCCTCGCGGATACTCCCTACTCAGACACTGAATAGTAAATCTGGAATCTGGAGGATGATTTCAGCTAGCACTTGATCATTTCTGTCAATTTTCTGACATCTTGTTTGGCTGATCAATTCAGAAAATGTTCCTTGATATATCGTACACAAAGAACTGTGTCATGAGATATGGAAAAGTCAAAGGACAGAATCCAAACCCTTGAGGAGATCACAAGCTGTCAGAAAATAAGAACAGGGCAGATAACAAGTATGAAAATAACATAGAATAAAAAAAGAAAAGAAAAGAACATAGAATATAACATGGCATAGAGATATCAGTGACATTTATAGGAATAGACTAGGTGGGTGAGTTGTTAAAAAAAAAATCACCGAAAAGATACTTGATACAGTGTCTAAAAAGTAGGATTTTGATAGGCAAAGCTGGAGAAAAAGACACTACAGATGAAAAATAAAAGAAAATCATGGATGAAGCATGATTCTTAAATTTCAGTGATTTCCCCTTCCTAAAAGTACACACAGGTATACGATGGTAAACCAGAAAGGCAGGGTCATCAAACACTAATTATAGAAGACATCATACAATTGAACAAAAGATTTTAAAAGTTCAGAAGAGGGGAGTAACATGCTTAATTCATTTTATATTGTTTGTATAGATGGGGATCTTTAAAAGAACATTACAGGTTTTCATTTGTACATTAGACAGTCTCCAAAATCCACTTTCCAAATGATCCTACATAATATAAAAGAGGAATTCCCTGAAAATATAAAGGTAAACCTAGAAACTCAGACACGGATATTTCCAAAGAAATTTTAAGCACATCTAATTCCTCTGTTTTTTTTCCCCAAACCCCTTGTTCATCATAAATACTGGATAAGTAATACATGGAAGGAAGGAAGGAAGGAAGGAAGGAAGGAAGGAAGGAAGGAAGGAAGGAAAGAAGGAAGGAAGGAAGGAAGGAAGGAAGGAAGGAAGGAAGCAAGCTACTTGATTTCTATGATTTTCAAATACATTTTATGCATACTAATATTTTATTATCACAACAAATTTTTAGTGAAGGTGAGAGAAATACTCTGAGATTCATTCAGAGGAAACTGGGCTAGATAACATATCTAAATAGCATAGTTATCTGCTAGTAAGATCATGTCTACACTATAATTTTTGTCCATTGGTGTCCCTTTACTGGTATCTCTTTACACCAAACTACCTATGTGTAAGAAGCTTGTACTAATATGCCAGTAGTTTGAAAATTTATCACTTACATCCACACATTTTTCCAAACACCTGGCCCGTAAATATAATTCCTGGGTGAAGGTCTCCCTCTAGATGTCCAATAGACAAGTCACATTCACCACATAACTATCTCCCAATATTCTTTACTCCTTCCCTATTAGCCAATGAATTATTTAAAACAGAACAATACACATTATTTTCAATTTTTTTCTTCTTATTATTCCATCATGTCCAATTAGTAAGTATAGCTCCCTTCTTAATATGATTTTTCTGTTTATAGTGCTTGTATCTTAGTTCAAATCTGTATCACCTCCTCCGGATCAACTTTCTTAATCGCATGCAACAACCAAACCCATCTTATGTTCTCTGACTTCCTAAATCCATTGATTGCCCCTTGCCGGAAAACAAAAATATCAAATCAAAATACTTTGCATTGTACATTATGAAACATTTTCTATATTCTAAAGGATTTTTAGTTTTTAATACTTTAAAAAAGCAAATCAATAAATTAAGAATTACTTCAGTTCTCATTAGTAAATTGAATTCAGAGTCTAGGAAAAATTATAATGTGAGGTTATTTTCAAAAATATTCTGCTCAAAACATATTATGCACAACATAATTCTTCATACCTCACACAAAGTCACTTGACTAAAGTGTTATGTTTAGGAAGAAGGCACATTTATTTTCGAGGCTGCATACCCATTTTGTTACTGGTACCTGCAGACAATGTTGTTATGATTTAATTTATGATACGTGACCTTTTCATTTCCCAGAACTACAAGATTACGCTTTGCCTCATATTTTGTATTTCTATCACTCAAATATAATAAGCCAGTGAAAAAATGGAACCACTGAAGCATAACCCAGCTGTGTCATCCATAAATAAATAAGTATATAAGTATGTATTGATGTATACATATAGATATAATTTTTCTTCTAATAGTTATTAATAAAGAAAAACACTTTCAAAGTAAAAGCATAAAAGAGGCATTAATGCACAAAAGAGAATAATGAAATAAAATTACCTATTTTTAAGTGGACAACCAAAGATTTAATTGTGAGTTAGGGATAACTATAATTCAGTATATAGTATGCACATTCACAGGTATACACAGGAACACACACACACACGTACAAGCAAATTTTGTTCAAAGCTACTACCCTTCCAACTGGTATTCTCATGCACATTGCATAGGTGAACAATCAGGCTAATTCAGGTGTCACAAAAAAACACAGCTGCCACATTAATTTGCCCTGTGTCCTTCGGAATGTCTCACTTCTATTATCAAAGCCTTTCTTTTTTCTACTTTCCTTTTCACTTCATGTTCTGTTTTATGCTGATGTTGCCTACTTATTAGCCTAGAAAACCAAAGTATATGTTCAGATAAATATTTTATTCATGCCTAAGGTAAAGGAGTATAAGGGAACACGGGACCATAAAGGAAAGCGTCTCTAATCTCCCCTGCTGCCTTCCGCACCATGCTCCAGCTAAAACTTCCTCCTGCCCCGAGCTCTTCCCCTCTTGAATGTTTTCATCATGGTGTTTCCTGTCTTGGAAGATTCTTTCCTGCCCTGAGCTTGGGTAGCTCTTTTGCTATCAAGTTCAGCATACTGTCCCTTTATCAGGAAGCCTTGCCCTCCCCCTAGAGTATGAGAGGTCCCTGGCTACTCTAACTTACAACATTCTCTTTTTATTATAAAAATCTACCACAGTTAGTACAGATTTACTTGTGGGTCACAAGTGCAATACTGTCTCTCAAAGGAGAAAACAAGTTCCACAAAGGAAAGCCACTACTTTTTTCCCATTTTACTTCTAGTATGCAACACTCAGCATAATGCTTGGCCCTCTGTATAGTAGTTCTACAATAACTATTTAAGGAAGGAAGGAAGGAAGGGGGGAGGGAGGGAGGGAGGAAAGAAGGGACGGAGGAAGGGAGAGAGGAAGGGAGAGAGGAGGGAGGGTGGAAGGAAGGAAGAAGAGTGATGAACACTAAAGAAAAGAAAACCAGAAAAAAGGCAGAGGGCAACTTTTAAAAGTAAAGGAAGGATAAGAAAAGAAAAGGGGTAAAACAAAATGAAGAATAAAGGGGAAATAGAAATTAAAACATGAAATAATACAAATTGATGAGAAGAAACATTTTTAAAAGCCATAAAACACAAACAAAGTTGTTGTAAATAAGGAGGGGAGGAGGAGCCAAAGGGAGGGGAAGGAAAGGGGCAAAAAAGAAAATCAAAATAGATCACGTACAACTACAAAATCTCTATGATGAACATGATCATTGTGTTTATCTAAGATGTACCAATATTATTTATATTAGGAAAAAAACCACAAAATAATCCCAGATGACAGTCCTGCCGATCCAGCACTTTTCCATGAATAGCAACCAGAAAATCAGAATGAAACAAGACTGTGACTGTCACCTGTGAAAAACTGTCCTGCTGATGTCCCTTGTAACGCGGGCATCGGCTTGCAGGCCTGAGCTCCTGAGCCCGCGCCACGGACCCGACTAGGTTCTGTAGAGGGGCTTTCCCTTTAGGGTTCTGAGGTAGCTGCCAGGTGTTGCCTTCCTATTGATTACACACTGTGACACTCAGGGGCTCGTGTTTTTCTAAGGTCAGCATTAGGTTAAACCCTGCGCCTCCATGCTGAGGCGTCCCTGTTGGGGCACACAACATAAATTCAGATTATATCTTGGCCCGTTCTACCTGATACACCTAGTGTTTGTGTAGATGAATATGGAAGACATTGATCTAAAGTGCTCTGCTAGGAAATCAAAATGTGTCAGTGAATTCTGGGTTAAGGCCAAAGTTATGCCGTCTATCTCTTGCGCATAAGCAGAGTCAAGGCTTGAGGTTGTCAGAAGGAATTCCTAAGAGAATTCAGGCAACAAATATGCACCTATCAGTGAAGTTCACCTTGATGGCCTTATTTAAACTTGCCAGCTGATTCTTTCTGCCACATTTCCAATTTACCTGCTCTACTTTCTTGCAAACAATTTGGTTCACAAACAGAAGCATTTGGCAAAATTTTGTTTTTGTTTGTGAACTCCACACCAGGTAACGAACACGATCACAGCCTTCTTTTCCACACAAACACAAATGTGGCCATCTTCTCCAGAATCGTGGAACGATTTAAGTTCCTGAACTGAGGAACCACTGTACACACTCAGGCTATACAGTACACATGCGTGAGATCTTCTGTTGCTCATGGGACCACGGTGAATAACAAGGACAGCAACAAAAGCACAGGAGTAAATCAAGCACAAGAGAAAATGGTGCCATTAGGAGATACAGTAAGCAAAAGATGAGGCTACTGCCAGCATAACACGACAGACTGTCTGTTTCATAGAAAACTCTTTTTATAAGTAATAGTATGCTCTGAAGTACCGATTAACAGTATAGCATAGCAAATATGTAACCAGTGTCGTAGACATTTCTTATCACTACCCCATATGTACTATATATAACTCTATCTGCTATATACTTTTATGTAGGTTTGTTTTTATCACAATATGCTACACTATGATGTTGGATGACTACAACATTACTAAGCAACAGGAATTTTTCAGTTCCATTATAATCTTATGGGAGCACTGTTACTTACATATTCCTTTGTTTACCAAAATGTCGTGCAGCACATGACCATATTTACTTCTCCCACAAGAACATAAGTGAATGGAGTCAAGAATATAATCTATTTTATTCACTGATGCATTGCAAGCATTTAGAACAGTGCCTGTCATATAGTAAGCATTTGATTCATATTCTGTTAAATGATGAATCAATGAGTTGAAAAATGAATGAAAAACCAGAACTCTGTGGTGTGGAAGGTAAAGAATCAGGCACAAAAATCTAAAAACTTAGGTTTTTGCCTTTGAAGAGCTCACAGTTTAGTTAGAAAAATAAACATACACAAAGGAAGCTGGATAATAATGCCTAAGAGAAAACAAACATTAATAAATATAACTGTATATATTAATAAATGCAACTGAACTGTGAGGAAGGCAGATTACTGTAGAAGAAAAAACACTGTACTTGGAAAAGTTGGGGCTGAACCTTAGTTCTACTATTTAGAAACAATAATAATCCCAGACATGCTGTATTGGACTCTGTGTTAATATAAATGAATAGCAACGGCTTCCTCATGGGATTCTTATGAGGATGAAGTAAGACAATAAATGTGAAAAGAATTGGCTAATAACATTGTATCAACAATGTCCATGGAGTGAACTGACATTCTCATTTGCAAATATGAAAAGGCAAGCAGAGTGGTTAGTTTACCTGCCCAAAGTCACTCAGTTAACATCAGATTAGGGATCACAAGACTCCTGAGTCTCGGCCCAGTGTACTGAAAATAAAACATAATGTCTACCCTGTCCCTTGACTTTATTCCTGTGAGTAATTCTGTTTCTCACACATAAGAAAAATTTATTATTTTTTCTAGAAAAGGAGCATCATTTCCCTGAAACACCCTCATTAGGCTCCAGGATGTCTCAGCTGTGTCTCCCTTTAATCGGTTTACTTGTGAAGGAGCAATTTGCTTTACGACCTCTCTGCAGAGTCTGAAGGGTTTATGACCATGTGGTGTCAACCAGGACCTCTAAGATGCTTTCAGTTCCATTTACTCACTTCAGAGTCTTCAAATCGCAGGAGCCTATTTGTTCTGAAAAGACCGGAGTTCGAACATTAAATCTGAGCACCCTCATGCTTTTAAGCTTGCTGTCAAATGGAACAGTCACTTCTCATGGCCTATTGCACAGCCAAAGCAGCATCCTGTAAGACAGTGTCTCGGTACCAATCAAAACACATCAGCGTATCCTTCCGCAGGGGTTCGAACAGACTGGGTGTGTCCGCTCTGGTCAATCTCATAACCTTTCCCTTTAGTGAAAATAAAGATTTCCAGTGAGCTTACAAACACATCAGCTCAAAGCTAGAAACTGGAGTACTGAGTCTATGATTATGGAAAAGACACGGAAAGAGAAATTCTTACTTTCCAATACATAAATCGAGGCAAATGTAAATAAGGGGCTAGAGTAGCTAAAGACTCAGAGGCCTCAAATCTACAAAATCCACCAAAAAGATTGTGTACACACTTCAGGAAAAGAAAAATAGTATGATTTTTTTTTTTCAACAGATGGTGTTAGCCTCATATGGGGGACCCTAGAGGATGTTGTATACCACAGAAAATTCACTACACTGTTGGGCCTTAGAGAAGAAATTGAAAACGCATGTGCAGCAATCTCCATGACCAAGGTGACCCAAGCACCAGTTCGCCGTACTAAGAAATGTCTGGAAGCTAATGGCCACCACTTCGAGCACCTCTTGTAATTGTAGAGGGCAAAGGTGACTTATATTAATCTCATGATATCTCAATAGATTTAGTATTAAAATATTTATACAAGTTTTTCTTTTCCTGAAGTATGTAAACATTTTTTGGCAGACCTTGTATTTACTGTGAAATTGGCACCACATGATTTCTAAACTATGCAGTAGAATCCGACAGTAATGCTAAGGGATCTGACAAAAGACTGAAAAAGACAACTGAGTATAAGCTTACTCTCACTGGCTAAAGTATAAAAAGATAAGCTTGTTATAGAAGTATCTCTGTGCTTAGTAATTAAAAGCAGGATATGAAAGAATCAAGCAATGCTCAGTCACTCAAATGCTACACTGTCTTGTCTTTCCATAATATGTTTTATTTCCCTGCCTTTGATGGTAAGTTAGATTTTCTTCCCCTTACTCATCAACAGTTATATGGCTTTTCAGGTCAAATTGACTGATCCAAGTTTTTGTGTTTCAATTTCCATAATCCTAAGAACTGAGAGAAGAATCACACCAGTCTCACCAAACTTTTCTAAATAGACTATATGGTTAGGAATCTTGGGAGCTGTGGTAATACAGGCAGAAGAGCCTAAAGTGGAGGCAAGTTCTGCAGACATTTACAGCCAAGATCCCCCATAAGTGAGAAAAATACTTACGTATTAATTCTGGAATTATTCTTCTCCTTCTCACCACTGCCTTATTTTCTATTTCAGTTGAAGCTTCTGCCACCACTCACCCTTCATCAGTATACTGTGATCTAAGTGGTCCTCCTATACCCTGATTCTCCTCTTTTGAATACTTCCCAGGTGTAACTAGCAAGGTTTACTATATTGTGCCCCAGCTCAAAACTCTGCTGACTCTCTTCTTGTTCTTAGAGAAAGACAAAGCCCAAATCCTTTAACAGGTAGTACAAAGCCTCATCTGGCTCACTGGCACATCCTCACCCCACTTGGATCCTTGCGTTACCTCCAAACCACCAACCATGCCTTGGCACAAATTGCTTGTTTCTTAAGAACACCAGAGTCTTTGTAGTCTCCAAGACTTCACATATACTGTTTCTTGTATTCAGTATACTCTCCTTCCTTAATCTTGGCTAGTTATATTTGTTCTTTAAAATTTAATTTAGATGTGGTGTGCTCATTAAGTTTAACTGTAAACCGGATTGGCTTAGGAGCTCCTTAGGGGATTATTAAAGCCTCTTTGGCATGTTTTGGTGGGTCAGGGAGTCACAGCCTTGGGTACTACTGTATATGATTCCTGGCACTTTCCTGTCCAGAGTTATTCCCCTGCTCTGATTCTCGGCCACCATGAACCAAGCAGCTCTGCTCCACTGTGCCCAGTCACCATAATATATCTACCTTGGAACCAGCTACCCATAGACCAAATCCCCTGAAATTGTGACACAATCATTCTTTTTTTAAGTTCTGGGTGTTAGGTATTGTGTGTCAGCAACAGAAAAGCTTGTTAATACATGTAACTATCTCAAAACAACCTTCCCTGATCTTGTACATTCTAGGACAGGCAACCTAGATGTATTCCTATTCTAGCACACCTTACATCCTATTGTCATGGGCTGTTCACTCTCTTATGCCCACCACCTCCACGAGAATGTCAACACCCAGGAGACAGATTGTCAAATGCACTGTTCCTTCTTCCTGTCACAGCACCTGCACATGGTAGGTATCCGGTGAGCACCGCTTGTTTGAATGAAGGCATAGGTAAGGCACTTCAAAGATCTCTACAATTACTTCCTGGTTCCAGCCTTTCTTACTCAGATGGTCATTCAATCACTTCTTGATAATCTCCATTTATTTTTGTACATCGTGTTGACAAGGTAAACCAATCCAAAGAAGTCACAAAGCATGTCCCCATAGCTTAAGAATCTGTACTCTTCAGCAGATGTCAGCACAACTCATATGCATTTTGCCAGCATATAATTACGACAATTGAAAAACATATTACTTCTCTCCTCTGCTGATATCCACCCTGAGGCCTGATCTCTAGAAGGAGAGTGATCGAGCCTACCTGGAACTGGCTGGCCTGTTTGTAAGTATGCAGATATCATCGGTGGTAAGTCTGTGAGTCCTCAAGCCCCACTGTTCTTTTAACAATACCAAGAAAACTGAAGTCCTCAACTGCTAATATAACTTTAGCCTCCTAAATAAATTGTATGCCAATGTATCTCTACACAAATGCCACGAGGTCATGGACAGAAAACGTTAACCCTGCTCAGACTAGGAAAAACTCATGATATCTCATTGCTGTTCCTTTACCTGCGGCAAATGGAGCTGCTAACAACATTTTAACTGTTTCTCTTCTGCTTATCATTTGGGGAACATGTCACAGAAAGTACTTAGACTTATGAGTAGGGTCTGTACTCCCTAAATCCACAGCTTACCCATCTAGAACATGCCTATTACATGGGAAACTGTCTTCAGGATTAACATGTCTCACCAAAGCTTGGTAACAGGCAAAAACTGTTCAAGGTTTTGGCTGCCCAGAAACACAACCTAATTAGCATGAATCGGCGTTCAGTAGTTTGTGAAACCTTCTGACTAGCTTTCAAATTCATTAATCTTCTATCTGGATTTGCCCAGAGTCCCAGAAAAAACAGCCACTTGGCTCTTAGTTTACATCCCCTGGTCAGAGTCCCTCAGCCGATGTTTTATACGTTACCTGAGGACCGGAGCAAGGGCTCCCGCCCCCACCAAAAGCCATCGGTGTGAACTGAGTATTTTACTGTTCTGCATGCTAAACTCAGATTAAATATTCCCTTTTGTTTTTTCAGCTAAAGCTTTCAAGTGGTGGATTATTTGTCTTCTTTTTTTTCTCTTTTACAGTTTTTCCTACAAAGGCCGTAATCCTGTCATCACTAGGTGACATTTCACTAAAGTCTTACAATACAGCTTTCTGGAAAAAAGATATCTCTCTGACTCAGTGTTTCCACGTCCCAGTTCTCCTTCACACAGAGTACGTTGTATACATGGTGATGTGGCTGACATGGCTGCTCATGTCATCTGATATCCTTATTTTAGCAAAAATAGCAATGACTGGGATATTATCTTCCTTAAGAACAGGGCTCTTTCTAGAGCGAGTGACCAGATTTTAGTACTGTCTAATACTTATCAAAGTCAATATTCCCAAATTAAAACCAGACTTATATCATTGTGATTAACCTCTGCACAATGTTAACTTACACTAATCTAAATGGCTGGCTACATACAGAAAGAAAGAAAAAATAAAATGTATTAATTTTGTTTCAATGCATAAAAGTATGTTTTACATTTTCTTTTCTCATATTTTCCAGCCAGCGTGTAATATTAGGATTCAACAGGCACAGCAGAGTTTGTGTTTGGATGGTTTGGCCACATTCTCCAGGCATCTCTGTATTGCTCAGATCCTTCTTTGCTAGTTTTAGCCTGTCCCACAGAATATAACATAGATATCAACTTAACCTATTTCATGAATTAGATTTCAGCAAGCAAATGTACTCATACCCAAGATCTTTCCAATAACATATAGTACTTGGTCAGCCCAATGTGTAATTTGCCATTAAATCTTTTGAAAAAAGTATTCATATCTCCCTCATATTCTCATGGTTACCTGTCTCTCAGCCTTCTACCATCTACCTTCTACTTTAACCGGCCTACTGGATTTATTCTCTCAAAAACAAACTATAATCTTTTAATGACCATTTTCTAGATCTCTTCTTCTAAACCCTGCTGAACATTTAGCACAGGTAATTCTCCTCTTCTTTTTTAAACAATCTACTTCTTAGCTTCTAAAACTCTGATCTTTCCCTGTCTTCCGCAGCTTCTTCCTTGATATGATACGTAGTACCTTTCTTAGCTCGGGCCATTATTCTTTTCCTTCTCACTTTTTCCCCTTCGTATCTCTCTGTTTCAGTGATCACTGTATGGTGATCATTGTTAGCTTGACAATTTTCCCAGACTGGTGATTCTCATTCCTAATTACTTGCTGGCCAGCACCATCTGAGCTGATCCACAGAGGCATCAAATGCAATGTGTTGGTGAATAAACTCATTATTGTGTTCTGAAAAAAAATCTGTTCTTCCTCTGGTATTTTCTCTATGTATTACACAATCAGGCTCTCAGTCACTCCAATTTAATGCAGATAGAAACAATGTTTTGTTATTTCTGTCCTCCTAGAATTTTTGCTAATTCTTTCATTTGACCTTTCATGCTGAAACATTTACTGTACACCTGTGTTCACCAGTCACCATGCTATTCATGTATATACTCATACAGTAATAGCCAACAGTCTCTAACCAACATAGCATTCAATTTATTGCTGCTGAATAAAACCTGTCCTATCTGTTTTCTCTTTTCGATCCCCACTGCCACTAAAGCAATTCAGAGAAACAATTGTTTCTTACTCATATTGTAATAGTCTCCTAATTGATTTCCTGTCTCAATCTCTTCTCTGTCTAATCCCTCATGGATGTGGCTGTAACATTAATCACTTATATCTATTCAAAGAAAATATACACATTCAAAGGTCATTCACTATTTCTCTTTCTTACCAAAAATCTAAATAAAATTATGATAGCATACCAAACGCTACCATTTCGTGTGTTTTTTTCTTAGTTTACTTCTCTGACCATGAAAGCCATGGCCTGCGAAGCTAGAGTGTACAATTCCACCATTTCTCCACTCATATCTTTATAATGTTCATTCATTCTTCTGGAATTTTATTTTCCAGACCCATCAAACCATTTCCCAGGTACAATTTCACACAGACCTACAAGCAGAGTGCCAATATTCCAGCACACGTGGTGGATTGATACAAGTGATAAACTGAGCTTGGAAAATTGAATTTTCACTATTACACAGCAAGTATATTGGCCCTTTGCTACAGAGGAAGACAACTAGTTTAAGTTTTAGTTTTATTTTATTAGTACGCGTTTTCAGTACATGAGGTTTACACTCATTTTGGGAAGTAGGTACATAACACAGCTTGTTTCTTTTTTAAATCCTTTTCCACTGCCTAGTTTTGTCTTCCAAAGCCTGTTGTTACACAAACATCTTTGAAAAATAGTCTGGATAAATGGTAACCAGAGCCTTTGCTAACAACATGAGCAGAAATACAAGACTCAGAGAGAGCCAGAAAAAAATCACATATTTCACATAGCCACATGTGATCTCACCATCTTCCCAACGTGAGCCAATTACACTTGCAAATAATAACTTTCTTTTTCAAATTTTTGTATTTTCCTTATGCCGTATTTTAGCATTTTACTATTCTTACTTGTGGCCATATTTTTCCCCCTATAAAGGGCTTTAAATTCTTGACTTCAGGATCCCCCCAAGCACCTATAAGCAGATATAAATTATCTGCTAGACAAAGCAGCAAATGAAAATAATCTATATGAATTTTTTTTAAATCCTCAAAAAGTGACTACAACTGAGAAGAAGGAATAGAATATCAGAATAGAACTAGGACTACTAAAGAGATTTAATTAGTAATTTTAAAACTTTCCACAGGAAAAACACATAATGAAATTCAGGTTGACTTCATTGGTGAAGTCTACTAACTAAATGTTTAAATAAAAATTACAATAATTCATTGTAAGCTCTTCCAATACATGAAAGATGAAAGAATATGCCCAAATTCATTATGGGACCAATGTTACCAAACAACCAAAATAAGAAAAAGAATTCAGAAAAAAAGCAAATTACAGACCAACACATCTTAGGAATATAGATACAAAATCCCTAAATACAATGCTAAGAAAACCAATAAAACAACATATTAAAAATATTATGCATCACATGCAAATTACAATTTTTGAAGAAATGAAATGTTGTTCTACTATATTAAAATCAAACATTGCTATAGATATCCATAGAATAAAGGCCAAAAGTAATATAATTCCAGTCAGTTCAGAAAAAGCATTTGAAAAAATCCAGCACCTTTTCATGACACAAGCACTCAACAAACTTAGAATGAAAAATCCTTAACCTGATAAAAAGCATCTAT
>PVJO010027268.1:0-19896 GCA_004026905.1 Hystrix cristata | reverse complement strand
GCAGGAAGCGGTGACGCGGGCGCTCGGGGCGGGGTCAGTCTCCCGCCGGCCCCGTTTGCAGAGAGGCTGCCTGGCTGGAAAGCTGCCTCTGAGCCCAGGCGCAGCTCCAGGCTGGGAGCCCCAGTCCGCCCAGTACCTTGTAACCGCCTCCAAGGCCTCCATGACCCTTGCCAGCTGCAGCCTGCTCTGATGTTCCATGCTGTTCCGCCATCTCTCGGGAACACTCTGGCTTCAGACGGAAGGAGAACGGGTCAGCAGGTCCTCCCGGGTAAACCCACGCGTTAATGTTATTGGAACAGAGGAAGAGCCAGAACCTTACTGCCATAGGATGCGATCACGGCTCATGAGCGATATCGATCATTCACTCAACAAACTCCCACTGAACACCTGCCAGGGGTCATGTAGACTGACAGTCAGTGGGATCAGGAGCCCCATTTTAGAGGGAACCGAGGCCCAGTGAAGTAAAGACACTTCTCCGAGGCATACAGTAAGGAAGAAGCCCTAGCCGGGCCTGGATTAAGCCCATGTCCTTTTCCCCATACCCAACTGCTCCCCCCAAAATGGGATTTTGGAGCCTTCTGCAGATGCGCCACCCCTGGACCTGGCCAGAGTCTGGCTTCAGGGGTTTCTTCCCGGGGCCCTCTCCCACCTCCACACTCCAAGCAGGACAGTCTTTGTTCACTGGTCACCTCCTTCCCCAGTGACTCTGTGAGCACCTACTCAGTACCAGGCCCTGGCCCAGGTGACCAGAGTGAATGATAGGGCACCGGAAGTGGGAGAGGACAGACAGACAGATGACATCCAGAGAAAGCAGAGGTGAGAGACCAGGTCTTTGGACACCGACTTCAGGTCAGTGTTTATGTCGTCAGCTATTCATTCTATAGACACTTATTGAGCACTTACTGTATACCAGCCACTTTGAGAGACAGACTCATACAGTCCCCCTTCGTGGCTGGGGGCTCAGTGACACGCGGCCTAGACCTTTGCAGATGTCACGTGGAAGGACTCTCCTGACTCTTGCCCACACAGACACACTCAGGACTCTTCCGTTTACAGGCACGTCCTCACTCCACAACCCCACAACACTGTGCCCTGCCCGAGGCTTCTTGCACAACCGGCACATGCAGCCATGTGGCCTGTTTGCTGTGAACTCGGGGCTGTGGTATGCACAGCTACAGCCACTCATCCGGTGTGGCCCGAGTTCCACTGGTGGGGACTCTCAGGGGACCCAGCAGGTTTCCCCTCTTCCTTCCTCAGAGCCGCTCAGCCTTGATGGCTTGGGCCCTGGCCACCACCCTCCATCACACAGACAGTGTAGGTCCCCACCCTGAGAGGGTCTGTTGGCAGGCTTGGCCCCACCCTCCAGGATCCCTAGCATTGGCAGGGTGCCAGCCGTGTGTACCCCAAGGTCACCAAGCTCCTCCTGCCGGGGCGGGCCCTCCTTCCCACCCCTCCCCTCCCATCTCTCAAGGAACCTGTGATGTCGCCTCAGGACAGGATCCGGACGACAGAGAGGAGCCGGATGTCTGTGCACTTGGCTTCTCCCCGTGACTGTCCTTTTTATGGGTGTGTTCTGACAGCCCAGCACATCCTGGCCTGCTGAGGCAGCGTCCTGTCCCCCTGATTGTGTCCAGGCCGCTTCACTCCAATAGCAGCCTCCGGAGGCCCCCGGCCTGTCTTCTCGGTGTGGCCTCTGATGACTTTGCAGGCGGATGGCTCTTGCTGCTCCGTGCAGAGGCGGCAGTGCTGGGCAGGAGTAAGAGGTGGAAAACTCTCCAGTGCCCCCCAGTGCCCTTCCTCTGGCTTCTTGGTGCCACCATTTTTCTGTTGGGGTGCATGGCGTCCTTGCCAAGGCTGCAGTGCTTGAAGTGAGGGCCCCAGAACCCTTCCAGTTTGCAGGATCCAAAGGCCCTGAATTTTCAGTCCAATCACTGGGAACAGATCTGGGAGATTTAACTTTATACTGGCAGCATCCTTGCTATTACTGTTCATGGAAGACCTCCTCCGTGCAAGGATCTGGACCAGCTTTGAAACACTGTGCTTAATCTTCACCCAGCCACCTTTAGGGGAGGAACTGTAGTCTCCATTTTATGGAAAAACTGTGTTCAGAGATGTGAAGTCACACAGCCAGGGTCACACAGCAGAGGGGAGGAGAGGCTGGCCTTTTCCCAGGCCTGTGCTCTTAGCCTCAATAATGATAAAGGTGATCATCATAGTCAACTTATTTGTGACCCATTAGTAAATACTTAGTCTCTGCATTTTAAGTAGCTGACAAAAACACAGTTTTGTCTGTGATAGGTATTTAATTAATTATTGAATGACTAAAAGGACAAGAGAGCAAGGAAGCAAATTGAAAAGAACAGTTTTCCCCTGTTATGTTTTGGGTAAAAAGTCTCAAGTCAGCATAAACCCCCAGGGACGGTGGTGGGTGACAGCTTCACTCTGGAGCAGGCAGGTGTCCGTGACCCCAGCTCAGCTGCTGAGATCTCGCAGCCACACTCTCCTGTCCAGCTTCCTGCTGGAGCCAGTGGGAGACTGTGGGGGCACAGAGCAGCCCGTTTCCACCCTGTAACTTGGGGTGCAGTCACCGCCAGCCGGGCACATGGTGAGAGAGGCAGGGGCGGGGACAGAATGGTTCCCTCTCAGTGGGTCCTTTTGGGTCAGTACTTTTGTGTGCCCCAACTTGGTAACCCAGAATCCTTGACCCAGAGTCCTGATGGCACTATTGCCATCAGGAGCCAGGACCCTCGTTGTGGGGGTGGGCGTGGAAAGGGGGCCGTCGAGCAGCATCCCTGTCCTGTCCTTTGGCATCTTCTCCCCCATGGTGGCCTCTGGTCTGAGAACTCGTGCTCTGTACTCTCGCCCGCACTTGCCGCACCCCCCAACCCCACATTTTACAGCCAAGAACCGATGCTCAAAGACGTCCCCAGCCAGACGGTGGCAAAGCGAGGATCCCCCCTTGTTCTGAGTCTCCCACAGCCTCCCGCTGTGGATGCCACTGCCCAGCCCGGGCAGCCCGTAGCTCAGCACAGGGGAGGGACTGACTCAGCAGCGGGCCAGGGGCACTGGGAGCCCCCATTCATTCACAGACGCACCGCTTCTCCAATGCAACTTGCATCAAAGCTTTATTTGCTGTTTTCAGAGTCTGAATGCAACGTCTCTGTACATGCAAAGGTCATCTCGTTTCACTGCAGCGGATCAGCTTCCAACTGCGCTTCTGTGCATAAGAAACCTCTTTACAGTTACAAAATATAAAAGCACTTGTAGACACCCAATACTCTGTGAGGTCCAGGAAACCCTCCCCACTTTTTTCTTTAACATTAAAAATATAGGTTTTTCTAGATGAATTCTCAGTCACGTGGTTAGATCGGATAAAGTGCCTCTCATTTGCCTTCCGTTCAGAAGTCCTGGAGCTTGTGAATTCATAAGGCAATTGCAAGAAAACTGCAGGCAGGAAGCTTAGTTTTCTCCCCACATAATTCAAGTTCTTGTCCTATCATGACTCAAATATCCGAGGTTGGGTCCAGAGGAACAGTTAGGAAAATACATACTGTATCTCTATATAGTATAGTTCCGCCCTCCCACCCCATCTTGCAAAACACATGGGAATCATAACATCTGGGAAGCATGTGACTTAGGAAATAACAGTACAAAATAACCTTCCACACTGCAGTGTATTACTTTTGTGAGCCCCATAGTTATAGGATCTATAAGGCAATGTGGAATGAGATCATCATTTAAAGGCTCAAATTTTTCTTTAGATTACGGCATAGTTTTTAGGTGGTGTGAGGCCACCAGGGATTGTCATGGAGCAGCTGGTCCAAGTCACATTAGGAGGTGCCATAGCCCAGGTGAGGGGCAACTATTTAAGGGTGTTGTGGGGGGCAAGAGGCAGGCTGGGAGGTGGGGACTTCAAGGGTTCACTTGCCAGAAAACTTGGGCTGGTTTTCCAGAACAGAGAGCCGGCTTTCTGCCCCTCTTCCAGTAGGAGCCAACCAATCAAAAGAAGGAAAGGTCCAGAGAGTGATGGGAACCAAAAGGGACCCAGACTGGTGAGGACCCAGAGTGCTTATCCTGCTGGCATGGAGTTAGGCTTCCAGAGCCTCGGCCTCCCCAGATTCCACGGGGCTGGCTCCTGGCATCTCCTCAGCAAAGCTGAGGTCTCCAACTCACCGTGGGACCCGAGCCTAAGGTGGATCCCGCTTGAGAGGTGGAGTGGTCCTGCTTGAGTGGTTCTCCCTAACCTGGCACTGCCCTTCGCCCCATGGAATCATGGTGCTACAGGACCATGGTCTCCAGATTCCCACACCTGGGCTGGCTAGAGAACTCCTCTCTCACTTTAGGGACTGCCATGGCCTAAACCTCCCAGTTGGGGGTGGGGGCTTTAGCTCAGCAGTCATGCCTCATTCCAGGGCCAATCTGGGTGCATCGGGATGAAAAACAAACTGTGAAGCTGCAGAGTGACGAGGTGGCCATCAACTCCAGATGGGAATGACTGTAGTTTCATTTAGGAAAATCAGGCTCAGGATTTTCCCAAATCCTTTCCCAGCCTCTAAGGCTCAGGACCTCAGGTAGATGCATATTTCTGTTCTCATTCCTTGGCACTTTCCTAAAATTGGCCTCACTGCTAAGGAGGCAGAAGAAAACAAAGCTGTCTGACCTGGAAGATGCTACCATGCAATTGTTCTTTCCCTAATCCCAGACAACCCGAGATGGTCGGGTCAGCTTTGCTCCAATCCCCCAAGGTCCCCAGGACAGTGAGGTCTCTCTTCTGCCGGCATTTCTCTGGTGGTGCTGAGCGATTTTCTACAACACTGACTTTTGAGGCTTCATCATGGAAGGAATTTCACAGCCCAAAGGCCCCTGTGTCATTAGGCAAGAGACCACGAAGGCAGTGATCCACTGGAGGGGAAAGAGACACAGACTGAGCTAAGGGCCAGCTGTCAAAACACTGATGGGCACAGAGGGAGAGGAGGTTGTGCCTACACAGGAATCTGCATTCTACCTAAGACTCATTTGAGAAGAGTCAGGGATGCTGGGGGGAAGGCTGAGCAGGGCAAATGACTTGACTGCACACTGGCAATTAAGGCATATTAAGTTTGTGTAAAAAGAGACAGATTTCCAGAGGGGGTGCCAGTGAAACTTGGAAAGCTAGTGGGCAACCTACTGCTTAGTCCACAGAGCTCACCTAGTTTAGAAAAGGAGAAATAAACAACCCATTGTCCCAGCTTCCTGCCAAGGCTCCTGAGCATCGGTCACGTCTCCCTGTACTGTACGGATCACAAGCAGTACTCCAAGGTCGTGGGGAGCCTGCCCTAGGAGGGTCGCTCCTGACCCACTGTGACTGTCAGCTCTGTGCTGCTGGAGGAGATGCCACGAAGATCTTCAGGGATTGGCCCAGCCAGGGTTGAGTCAGTGTGTCTCACTCAAGGTGGAATTAAATAGAGACACTGCCAGTCAAGGTGGGAGAAGTTGGGCAAACAATTCTCAGGCCGACCTCATTTGGGAGTGGTTCCTCTCCTGCCAGGCTGACTTGGGCTCAAACCCAACTCACTCAGAATTAAGCTTTCTGCAGGGGGCTGTCCATACACACAGGTACCCAGGGGCGCCTTCCTAAGCCAAGAGACAAAGTCAAGGTGGGAACCCTGCAACTCGGTTCTAAAGGAGGTCCTTCAACTCAGAGGGCCACTGCATCCAAATTGTTGTAGAACATGAAATGGATCTTCAAAAAACTCAACCGAAGCAGTTCTGGAAGGATTCAGTCTCCAAATAGCTACAGAGAACGGACTACCAACCCTCAGGAATGAGAAAACAAACTGTCATCGAGCAGGACCAAAATCCCACACACAGACACGTGAGGCAGAAGGCGGGGCTGGTGACAGGCCCAGCAAGCACCCTCAGTAGGCAAAGCCCAGGCCATCTGCTCAGGGTGAGGGAGGGAGGGCCGCGATTGCTGTCCACGGTGCTGAAACGCACCCCTGAGCAGTGCTGTCTGACCTGGAGAAAGTCTCAATACCGACCCCACACCCAAGAGAGAAAAGAGGCAGTAAAGGCAGACAGGGAGGAAGATAAGATGGGGAGAAACATGAAGACTCTTGGAGAGGTGGACGGGGGGGGGGAGGGGAAAGTTTCGACACCATTTGCAAATAATGGATTTACCAAGAAAGACTTTCCACCTCTCAGGAGTCCATTATTTGCAAATGTGTCCTTCCTTTGCTGTCTAGCTGGTGCTATGCACGGACCCACCAGGACATTCGGCCCCTGGACCCTCTGCAATCATGGCTGCTCTGTGAACCGCCCATATGTCTCATCATTGGGCAACTCTGGCAAGGTTGGCACAAAGTATATGGCCACTCCAGCATGGCAGGCAGCCAGCCAGGCACATCTGGGATGTTTGCTGGTGCCTGGAGCTTTGGACATGGAGGAGGATGGGGTTGAGGATTTCCAGAAAGAAGGACAGAGTAGAAAGTGTCTGGAATCTCCCAAGGGCTGGAGATTCCCAGGAATCAGCTTATAGAACAAGAAAGAGGCAGGGGGAATCTCATATTTTGTCACTGAGAATCCAGCACTCCTGGGAAGTCTTTGGCCTGGAGTTCCCCTCTGGAGATGGGTTTTGAGTAACACCAGCATTTGAACTAAAAAACAGCATGTGGTCAGGTGGAGCTGGGTGAGGAGGGTCAAGGTGAGAAAACAAACAAACAAACAAAAAGTATCCCTCACTCAAGCATTTGTTCTCAGGCCAATTTAGAAAGGTCCCTCTCTTCCAGGAACCCAGGCTTTGCTCAAAAGGGACTGGAGAAGATCCTAGGGCAGGTCTGGTGTTTGAGTGACAAAGGTACCACCATCTGGGCTGCACTTAGGACCCCCTCAGGCCAGGGGACAAAGGCCTCCCCATGGAAACCAGAGCTCAAGTAGGAAAGGAAGGTGGGAGAATATATACAGGGTGACAATTACAACTTATAAAAAGCTTGGATGGAGATAAGGTAACCTGAGGTTGGGTACTTCAAAACATACTAGTCACACACCTGTCCTCCTGTCCTTTAACATAAAAACATATATACATATCAAGTTTCAAAGAAAATTGGCTGAGTTATTGCTTTATCGCCTTCCAAAGCAAACAAAAAGGAGGTCAGCTATGCACACGGCCCAACTAGAAGGAGAAAAGAATCAGGGAGGGTACGTTTCAAAATTGGAAATGCTGATTCCTCACAAAGCAAAAGGAATCTGTCAAAGCAATCAAAACTCCCAACCCTGCAGCGATGCCTTGGACCAAGATGACAGCAGCAAGTGACTGGTTTGAACTTTCTCGAAAATGTCCTTTCCTGAGGCAAAGCCAAGAGTCTATCTCCCAATTCAGGTGTTTTTCAGAAGCGAGGCAGAGATTCCAGCCTTGCACTGATGTTCCTGGAAACACAGAAGGTGTTGAAAGAGGGTAGAAATGCAAACTCTGATGTAAAAAGCAAAATCCCCAGCAGGGGCATTTCTGGACAGCCCGGCTTCTTTCCCAGCCGCAAGTGCTGTCTTGGAGCTGAGCGGGGGCTCAGGGGGGCAAGCCTTCCTGTGGGATCCGGGCTCTGGAGAGTGGCCTCCGGTTCCGGGAGGGCTCAGGCACGTGAGCACGATGCAGGAGGGAGGGCAGCAGCTTGGCCTCTCTGGAGCTCGTGTTGGTCTGATGATTAAGGCTTCTGATAATTAGATGTGGTGCTGTCCCCTGCCTGGAGAGGAAGGATCGGTGCTGGTGTTAGCAGTGAGAACACTTGGCCCCACCTGCCTCCCTCACCAGGACTTCCAGCCTTTTCTGAGGACTGGGGGTGCAGTCCAGTGGCGGAGTACACACCTATCAGGAGTGAGCCTGGCCTCCTTCCCCAGCACCGCCAATGACTAACCATTTCTGGTTGTCCCCAGGGAAGCAGCCTCTATAAACTCAGGCCAAGAAAGGGGTGAAATGAGGACAGTGGTAGGCAGTCTTGTCCAGTGGAATGATCTGGACATTTAGGGACAGTTCTGAGCCTCAGTGTCCTCAAATGGATTGCTGATAATAATATGGTATATTTCAAAATAAGTAGAAGAGAGGGTTTGGAATACTCATGCCACAAAGAAATGATAAATGTTTGAGGTGGTGGATTTGCTAACTATCCTGACCGAATCATTATACAGATCGTATGTATCCTGAGACATTGCACTGCATACCATATATATGTACAATTACTATGTGACAATTAAAACAAAATTAAATTTTAAAATCAATGAATTGCTTGGAGGCCTCCAGGAGATAACACATGTACCATACTAAACACAAACTAAACATAGGTCCTGAGCCCTTAGCCAAACTCCTTGAGCACTGATTAACTGGGGAATTTTTAAGTCTTTCTGAGATGCATACACGCATATATACTCAAATGTATGCATCCATATGTTACATATATATTATGTAACGTATATTATTTAGCGCTCTCGTAATCAAGTACACAATCTACTAAAAGTATTTATCCAAAGTTGGGCACACAGGGCTGGCGGTGTAGCTCAGGGGTGTAGCACCTGCCTAATGTACATAAAGCCTTGGGTCTCATCCCTTGAACAGCACCAATAAATAAGCAAATAAATTCAAGCAGTGACCAAAATAAACAGTGAATGTTTAAAATGTTAAAATTTATTACAGTAAAAGATGTACTGCTGTTACTTCCTCTCAAAATACTCCTCTTTGCTCCTAGCCTACTATTGCATTATTCTTGCCATTTCCTGGAGCAGTTCTGGAAGTGCTCTGCCATGAGTGTCTTCACCAGGTGTGATAAAAAACACGGTGAGTGCTGCTGCTGAGTGCTGCCCAACAGAAAGGCAGCTCACAGAAACATTAATGTGTCCTCTTCTGCTTCATTCACTGGATCTGGCACAATATGGCTTCTGGCTCTTCCCCAAAGTCAAATGACTACCAAAGGTAAACATTGTGAATCAATTCAGGACATTGAGGCAGCCATGACTGTGCAACTAAAGACACTCACGGAGTGAGAGGGGGTTGTCTTTTACTGTAATAAATTTTTTAATATTTAAACATTCACTGTGTTTTTCAGTCACACCTCATAATACATAAAGTGGTGCAAACAGCATCTATTGCATTGTATCCATTGAGGTCAGGTTTTACCACTGAATAAGCAGTAAGAAAAAGCTTTTCAGAGCATTTGAGACTTCAGGGATGGGGATCTCTTCCATCAATCAAGTCAAGGTCAACTCAAGGTCAACTCAAGGTCAACTTGGCTGGCACCAACGCCATGTGCTCCTAGACTGGGGATGTACAGGCAGCACGCAGTCCAGTATTTCAGGTGTGTACCTGGTGAGCCCCAAGGACCCCTCAGCGATGTGGGTGCTGCTGATCCGTTTGGTGTGTGGAAACTGAAGCTCACAATGGTAATTCATGTGAGATCTATGCCAGGGCGTATACAATTGTTTGTTTGTTTGAATAAGGTCAGCCTTCCCTGTCCATGTGTTTCCCATCTGTGTATTCAACCAACTCCAGATTGAAAATATTTTGAGAAAAAAGTACATCTGTATCGAACGTGTATAGGCTTTTTCTCTAGTCATTATTCTCTAAATATACAATACAATGACAACTTCCACAGTATTCACATTGTATTAGGTATTATAATTACCCTAGCAGTGATTTAAAGTATCTGGTAGGATATAGGTAGGTTTTACACAGTCTACACCATTTTATATAAGGGGCTTGAATATTCCTGGATTTGGGTCCTTCTGGAACCACTCCTGTGGATACTGAGGGACGATTGTGTGTATTTTTAAATTAAATAAATAGTTTGTACATGAATACATTCTCCATACAGAAATTGGAAACAGTTCAGATTAAACTAACCGTTGATGTTCCACCCTTTCATTTTATAAAAGGGGTCTTAGATGCAGCACGAAGAGTTGGCCAAGTGTACAAGATCAGCGCCCCGGGCATGTGATCCTCTGCCTGGGCCCTTTTCACCCGATCCAGGCTGCCTGCTTAGCTCCGCCCCCACAAGAATAGGTCTCTGCAACCCCCAAACCCAACTCTGCCCATCCCAACTCCTCTGCGTGGCCTGCTCTCTCTGTGGCAGGACGCCCCAACTCTGCACTCTGCCCCGACCTGAGCGCTGCTCCTGGGACTGTGGGGTCCCTCCTACCTGTCACGCTTGATTCTCATACAGGCTTTGCCTCTTCTTGGATTTCAGCTCTCTTAGCCACTGGGGCGAGGGCTCTTCTGACCTGAAACCACAAGGCTGGGGAGTCAGTGTGGGCCACACCATGGCTGCTGCGGGCAGGGCTGCGTAGTGCCCGACTCTCTATCTGCTGTGCCAACACCGGGCTGGCCAAGCAGTCATGGTGGAAAGATGCCACGTTAGCACAATCGATAAGCAAGAAGCACAAATTCAAAGTGGCTAACAAGGGGCAGAGATAAATAAGTTCTGGCATATCCATTCTGGAAAATAATCTGCAAAAGGTTGTCTCATATAAAATTATTTCATCCATCCATCCTTCCACCTCTCTATCCATGTACAAAATGCCTTAATATTATGTAACCTCGCCCAGACCATGGTACCCAGATATCTGCTCAGACATTATTCTAGCTGTTTCTGTGAAGGGTTCTTTTTTGGATGAGATTAACATGTAAACCAGTAGACTCCAAGCAAAGCAGTTAACCTCCATACTCGGTGGGCCGCATCCAATAAGCTGAAGGCATTAATAGAAGAAAATTGACTTTCCTGGAAAGCAGACTGGACTGTAACCGCAGCTCTTCCCTGGGTCTCCAGCCTGCCAGACCCCTCGTAGATTCTGGACCTGGCCTGGTTCGGGGAACCTCAGGGAAAAGGGTCACAGTGACCTGGGGACACTATGAGCTATTCCACCCACAGGCCTGGGAATGAGGAGGGAGAGCGCGCCTGGGCAGACTGCGGCGTGGGGTACCCCAGACTTCAGCACGCCTCGCCTGGTGCTGGAGGCTCAAGCCCAGGCCTGCAGAGGCACCTGGATCTGGGGTTGGGGCTCCTCCAGCCACGGAGACGTGTGGAGCCACCCTGCAGTTCTGGTGTCCCCGGGATGGGTGCAGGTGGCAGCCGTCCCGTCTCTCTGACCTTGTCCTTCTGCTCCCTGCAGCCCGCTCTGTGCTTTGATCACTCGCACCAGCGGCAGCACCTGTCACGCCAGCCTCCAGGTCTCTGTGCAGCGGTGGCCCTCGGCCTGGCTGATGCCTGTCTGTCCACCTGGACTTGGCAAAGTACCTCCTTCTCTGTGGGCCTGTCTGGGCAGCCCTCCCATCAGCTCACATGCTGTGACGAGCTCCTCCTCCAGCCTGAGTTGGACGAAGGGCCGGACAGTAACTATTTCTGACTGTGGTTAAGGGCGTCCCGACAGTTAGCAGGTGGAAGCAGCTGCGGACAATACTGACATGAGTGGGCGCGGCTGTGTGCCAATAAAGTTTTACTGGCAGATCCAGACAATGGGCTGGATTTGGCCTATAGGCTACAGTTTGCCAATTCTGTGCTATCTTGGTACTTATATCACAACCCTAGTACCAAAAATCCCTAATTTTATGTACTAATTTTATGTACTCATTACAAGAATTTCACTCTCTATTGAGCATGTCTATACACCAGGCCCCCAGGTACTGCAGGCTTCCTCCTCACAGCCACCTGGAAGGTCATGGCAGTTAGTAAACCCGTTTCACAGATGAGGAATCTGAGGCTGATGGCTGTCTGGTGACTTTGCACGGCTGAACTCCAACCCAGGCTGTGTAACTGTAGAGCCTGTGCCCATGGCCTCCAGCCCCAGCCGAGAGCCCTGTGGGGCAGAGGCTGTGCTGAGGTTAACTCTGCATCGAGCAGGTGGAGGCCAAAAACAGGACAGCTGCTCCACTAAGGGACACTGACCAAAGCCAAGTTTATCTCCTTCTGTCTGGCCATGCCCTTGGATCGTCTTCCTCAGGTCTCCCAGACCCTCCTCAGGCAAAGGCGCGTCCCACAAGGGTGAGAGGAAGAAAAAGCCTCAGTTTCCCCAGCCGTCTGCCCCCGATCAGTAGTATCCAGCAACAGAGCCTGTTTCTGTGTGGTGTGGCGGGGAGAGGAGACGTGATCCTGCCTCATGTTCTCTGGGGTAGAGTTTACTGCCAGGGCGTGGAGAGGCCCCGGAACCCCAGTGCAGATGCTGGAGGGCATCGGCAGAGATGTTCCCCTCGTCAGTACTCTGCAACACCGATACCCCGAGTCGGTCCCCAAGCCCCTCACCTCTCATCCTTCTCCGCGCTGGAGGGAAGCACTCGACTGCCCAGCGCCCCAGGCTGGAATGGGGACTTGGGGGTCCTGGGCTGGGGGCCCCGGCCAGAGGTCTCACCAGGGCTGTCCACCTCTGGCCTCTTCTGCAGCTGAGCCTGGGGAGAGAGCAGAGCTGGGACGTGAGGGCCTTGTGTCTAGGGAAGGGCTCACTCAACAACAGGGCCGGCTACGGGAAGCCCTCGGAAAGCGACGGCCCCGCGGAGGCCGACTCGGGGCTGAGGAGAGTCGGGCGCTCACACAGCGGCCTCGACCCTCAGGGTCGGACTCTCTCAGTGCGTCCCGAGGACCTGAATGGAGGCAGCAGCTCCACCCCGTCGTGGAACCCTCTGCTGAGCTCCTACCTGCGTCCATACGAAAGGGAATAACTTCCCAACCGCCTGCTAGGTTCCCACGGCCAAGTGGCGGGTAAATGTCAACACTCTGGAGGGCATTAAGATGTGTGAGAGGGGCCGCAGGGGGCAGCTGTCTCCAAGGTCACTCCTGGGTGCTGGACATGTTACCACATGGATTCCGCCAGGCCAAGTCACAGGACACAGGTCCACTCACAACGCGGCTATCCCGTGTCACAGAGCAAAGGCCTGAAGCTCGCTGGTCACGCAAGGGTTTCACACCAGGGTGTTAGCCACAGGGCACCGCCCACAGCAGAGCATGGTGGAGCCCGAGCTGAGCACCGTAGGAGCCTCGCCTGCTGAGTACTGCGTGCTCAAGCCGTGCACAGGGATCCAGGCGTCCACTTGTCTCATGAGTTCCTGGGGACAGCCGGAGGGACAGGGCCTCTGCCCTCCTGCACCCAGGGCCTGTCCTGTGCCTCCAGTCAGCCCACCTTGTAAGAACACTTGTTCCAATGCTTAGAAAAACACAGCCATAAAACTGCTGGCCCAGCACGTGCGCTGAGAGATGTGCATGTTCTGAAGGCTTGTAAAATCAGTCACAAAGGCAAACACTGACTTTTTATTCTTGCAAGAGAAGACATGAAATGGAAACTTCCGCCTACCAGAGAGTAACCTGCTCATGGCCCGCCCATAGGAGGTTTCTGTGGCCTGCATGGACTATCCAGAGTTGAGATATTCCACTAACACTCCGGGAGGGCTCACTCTGATTTCCTCACCAGTAAAATAGGAGCTGGGAAGTGCTCTGTGCGGTGGTGGGCATGAGGCAGGTTGCAAGCGTGTGATGCCTGGCGCAGAACAAGGGGCAGAAGGGCCCCATCCGGCCTGAATGAAGCACCGTTCTGTCCCAAGGTGATGAGAGGTGCCGGAGTAGCTGGATAGTGGAGGGAGGCCGCCCAGACCTTCCTTGGAATCCTGCAGCTTGGCTGGGATCAGGTGTGCCTCAAGAGTGTCATGTGGGCCCACTGCTGGCGTCTCCTGTCACCCGGCACTGCAGGGACCACACCCTTTGCTGACCTTCCCTTGGAACTGGATTCATTCCTCAGGGGCCTCAGGAGGTTATATTGTTCACTCCTGTTTCCCAGATGCCCAGTACTGGGCCTGGTGCCTAAATGGATCATTTACCCATTTTACAGATGAGCAAACTGAGACTTAGCTATGAGACCAAACGCAGCAGCAGTTTGGGGCTGCAGAAGGACAGAAAATAGAGATAAGCAACACTGGGCCACTGGTGAAATCCAAATAACTTACTAGCACTGTTAATAACCAGAGGCCTCTTTCCTGGTTGTGACAGTGTGCTGCGGTCATGTGAGATACAATCACTGGGGGACGGGAAGTCAAAGTTACATAGGGACTCTTGGTACTACTGCTGCAACTTCCTCTGGGTCTTAAAGTATTTCAAAAATGAGAGGGAGGCGGGTTAAGCAATGATGGGAGGGTGCATGACGCACGGGGAGGGAAGGAGGAGAGGGTGACCCCCACCCACGAGGTAGCTCTGGTACCTTCAGCAATGCAGGGTCCACGCCTGGAAACACAGGCGTCCTCTGAGGGTGGCTGACCGGAGTCCTCTCTGTCCTGGTCGGCGTCTCCTCCTCATCCGACTCTTCTCTCCTAGGCGATTTCTCTTCTGTTGCAAAGCAAAGACCGGTGAAGTCACGGGCAGCTGCCGTCTGTGGAGCCCTCCACGCAGGCGCTTGGCGCATGACAGGGCTCTCGGCTCTCCCGGCTCCCTGAAGATGCCGTTCGGGCTCTTTCGCAGGAGAGGGCGAGCCCAGGTGCGCGCTCGCACACCCTCTTCCTCCCTACTCTGCCGGGAGGCAGGACGGATGCCAGGCAGAGCAGGCGTTCTCCAGGGGGAGGGCACACCCAGACGGACCCACCTCCTGGGGCCCGGCTCTCGCCAAGTCAGAGAAACAGAAGGAAATCCATTCTGGGCAATGGATTTGCCTCCTGGGCACCAGTGTGGGCAGCGACGGGGTGCTGGGGGGACGAACTCTGAGAAGCCTAGTCCTTGGAGCCCGGGCTAAGTAGGGAGCTCAGCAGGGAACTAAGTAGGGAACGCAGAATGGAAGGGCCAGCTCAGCCTCCCCCAGTCCCGGGGGCCCCTCAAGTCTGGTGGGAGCCGCAAGTGCGGCTCCCAGGGCCACATTTCTGTCCAGATCGAAACCACAGTGAATGCTTAAGTTTCTTTTTACATTTATTAGAGTAAAAGACATGTTGCCATGAATCCCCTTGCTTCAAATGCCTGCATCCCATCATTCTTGCCACTTTCTGAAAGCAGTTCTACAAGTCTTCTTTTGGGAATGTCTTTAATTGCACTGTCGTGGCTGCTTCAATGTCCCGGATCCATTCAAAACATTTACCTTTCACGGTCACTCTGACTTTGGGGAAGTGCCAGAAGTGACACAGTGCCAGATCCAGTGAGTAAGGAGGATGAGGACACATCGTAATGATTTTAGGAGCTGCCTTTCTGTTGGATGACACCCAGCAGCAGCACTCACTATATGTTTTACTAGGCCTCATAAAGACACTCATGAAAGAGAACTTCCAGAACGGCTTCAGAAAGTGGCAAGGACAGTGGGGTGAGTGTGTGAAATGAGGGGGATTAAAGGCAGTGTGTCTTCTACTGTAATAAACTTTAAATATAAGCATTCACCATGTCTTTTGATCGCCGCAGGTAGCTTGGCTCAGAAAGCTAAGTAAGTGTGCAGGGAGACATCTCACTCAAGCAAGGCACTAAGCGTCTCCTTTAAGAGCAGAAATGGAATGGGAGGGGAGACGTAATCTTTGCAGCATTTGTTAAAGGTATCTCGTCAGAAACTGATGCACTTTACCAACTTCGAAGCCTTGTCTGATATCCTTTTGTTTACCAAGGGCAAATCTCAGATGAATGAAAACACCTCCAATAGCTTTTGGGGGACGGAAGACTGTCTCAGCTGGGGCTGATCAGGTATGCCTGTAATCCCAGCACTCTGAGAAGCTGAGGCAGGAGAATCCCAAGTTTGAGCCTGGCCTGGGCAACTTAGCAATTTAGTGAGACTTTGTCTCAACATTAAAAGAAATAAAAAGGACTGAAGATGTAGATCAGGGCAAAGGCCCCGCATTTGATCCCAATTACCACACGCACGCACACACACACGCAAACGCTGTGTTTATGTAAAGTGGGGAGGTCAGCTGCCACAGTCCCCATTCCAAGAAGAAATTTCGCTTCTTCTTAGAGATCTTTTGCAGCTCTCCCCCTACAGATGAAATCCAACTCTCCGACTCCCAGTTTGAGGGACATGATGCTGCTTGGAGATGCCCCTGCCACACACAGAGGTGCTCTTTCTACACCTCTGTCCCTTGATTCCAGAGACACCTCTGCCTGCAACACCCTTCCCTGGATAAATTCTTCTGTGCTGTAAGATGCAGCTCAGACTTTGACACACAGCACAGCCAAAGCAGTCCTTAGAGGAACATGTATAGCCTTTGATCATTTATTAGAAAACAAAAAGACCGATAATAAATGAACCGATTTTTCAACCCAAGAATCTAGGAAAAGATCTGCAAGCAAACCTAAAGAATGCATAAGGGCAAATTGAGTAAGGATAAAAGCAGAAACAAGGAAGCCTTATGGTGTCTCTGTCCTTTGTAACATGCAGGTCCAAATTATTATCCCTCAAAACATTTTTAACATAGTTTCTGATAAGCTCTATGAAACAAGAAATCCATTTCCTGTGTAATTGTGTTCTAAGGCTCAAAAGCCTGAAGAGACGGGACGCTCTGCCCAGGATCTGCCCTGACGCCCCTGCTGCTCCCAGGCTTCTGGGCAGGAAGGAAGACGCAGGCGCACGAACCTGTCGAGTCCTTGAACATCCATGTGCTATCGGTCTCCTCCTCCAGAGGGGACTGGCCCTCCGACTGGCTGAATCGGCTGCGCCGGAGGGAGTGGGAGATGGGAGCCCGGCGGCGGCTTCTCTTGCTGAGCTGCACTCTGGTCTTGAGAAGACTAGAGTCCAGGACTGAGGTTTGCTTCAGTGGCCAGAAAGAGGAAGGAAGAAAGAAAAAAAAAAGCAAGAGAGCCATCAATCGAGGGCACCGCCTCCAGGGGGGAGTGTAGGTAGTTTCTTTGCTTGGTGAGAGGCTAGTCGGTTGGCACCCAGGCCAGCATTTTACACTTTATTGTATTACTTAATTAACTACTGCCATACTGGGGATTGAACCCAGGGCCTTCACACAAGGTTATATCCCCAGACCTTTTTAAATTTTTTATTTTGAGACAGAGTCTTGCTAAGTCACTAAGTTGCCCAGGCTGGGCTCAAACTCCATCCTCCTACCTCAGCCTCTCAGACTGCTGAATCACAGGTGTGTACACTGCATCTGGCTCAGGGCTGGTTTCTTACACTTGGAGAGTGGGGGGGCCGGCAGGGACAGGGATGGCTCCACATCCATGGGATCACCGCCCTGGTGGCCTCCACCCCAAACAGTCCCCAGAGGAGACTGAAACCGGGGTAGACATGACACACACACTCCAGCGCAGGATGATAAAAGGCTGGACCTGTGCTCAGGACACCAGCATTTGGAATCAGTCAGCGGCCATTCCAAATCCTTAATCTGCAAAATGGGCAGGGCATTTTGCCTCTCGGGCTGTTAGTATGTGCTGACATTCAGTGACAGTGACCAGTGTTTAGTGTTCTGGAGGGAATATCCAGCAAGATATGCTAGGACACGGTGACATCATACAAATCCCTAAGCCAGAGCAATGCTCGGCAACCCCGAGATCTCAACAAATGTTTGTTGAATGAATAACTGACTACATCACCTAACTCAACCTCCAGGTGAGGGTTCAGGTTAGCTTTAATTGGATTCATGGGATTGTACGTGAGGCTGTGCAGCAAGGAAGCTCAGGCCCCAAGAAGTGAAGACATCTACCTCAGGACACAGCTGGAAGACATCTGGCCCGGGCTATATGCATAAGTGGGTCCCATGTCAAAGACTGCACTCTGCACCCACCGGCCTAAAAGCCGGCCCCTGAAGGGCAGCTCATCAGGAGACACTAGAGCGTCCATGAAGAAGAAACGACTCGCTGGCTGCACATGCCTAAATGGGAGCTATTCCCAGGCTGAGGCAGGAGGATTGCAAGTTCAAGGCTGACCTAGGCAACCTATGGAGACTTGTATCAAAAAATAAAAAGGGCTGGGGGTGTAACTCAGCGGTAGAGCAAGCCTGGGTTTGATCTTGTTAAAAAGGGGGGTCATGAATGAGTGTTTCTAACGCCGCCACCACCTGGTGAGACTTACATGGATGAAGGAGAAGTCGTCTGCTCCCTGGGCAGGGGAGGCATCCTGTCGGGGCAGCGCCTCCGCCCCGTCCGTGGAGTCCAGCTCAGAGCTGGAGTGGTCTACGCTGGCACTCTGCTGGTCCCCCGCCGAGGTGGGCTCCGTCTGGGAGGACAGGGACGACAGGCGGCTGCCAGGGGGTTGTTTCCGCACGGACGTAGTGCTGCTGGAGGGAGACGGGGACTCGGGGGCCAGGCTGCAAGAAGGGGAAGGAAGGGACACACGGTGGCGCGAGAGCCCAGACAGGCTGCGAATGGCAAGTCCACATGGGGGGCTTCGAACACTTTGGATGAAGGAGAAAGAATGTGAAATGTGTGGTGATGACTGTTCATGTCAATTCCATGTGGACTTGAGAGTCTTTCAGCTCTGCTGCTTTTGATCAAATTCATTTCAACTAACACTTGTGAAGTTTAAAATTGATTCCTCTTGCTTGTTTCTTTTTACTCTTTGGATGTGGCCGCTAGGGTATTTTAAAAGACACACGTGTCTTCCGAGCACAGCCCATGCTGTATTTCTACTGGCCAGCGCTAAGATAGAACAAATCACTAGCAGCAGCTATCTGCTGCAGACCAGGGAGCAGGGAGATCTCCTGCCCTGTTTCACTCACTCAATCACTAAAGATTTACTGAACACCTGCATGTGCCAGGCATTGTGCTGAATCCCTTCCGCAGCCCTATGGGATTATTTAAAAGCCTGCAGCCCCTGTAATTCACCAAGGTGGGAGTAACTCATGAAACTAAATACTGGACTTGTTAAAGATGAGGAAGCTGAGGCACAAAGATGGGACTCTGAGTGCCCAAAGGGGCAGAACTGGATGGAGCCAGGTATCTGAGTCCAGGACCTGTGTCACACGCCCCCTGCTACCTCTTAATCCTGTTCCATGAAAATAGTTTGAGATGCATTCAGATAAGTAGAACTACGCAGGATAAAAAACTGATAAATACGTCACGTCATTGGCTCTTCCTCCAACACACACATACACACGCCTACAAAAGATGCACAAGTCAAGAGCCCAGCCAAGCCTCCAGGCTCAGGAAGCCCTTTCCCCAAGGAAGTGCAGGTGGGCTCCCTTGACAGGTGGGCCCAATCCAAAGGACATCCAAGCTGCACCCTGGCACAGTGTCCCCGGATTTGGTATCAGCTCTGAGCTGATTTCCCTACTTGGAAGATGGAGGTTGTACAGGGCGTGGGGTGGGAATGAGGCAAACTCACAAAGGTTGCGGGAAATACCACAAGCAGACAGCAGAGGGCAGCACGACCCAAGGCTGGGAGCAGGGCTCCAAGGAGGGCCTGAAGGCGCAGTACCGTCGGGAGATAGGAGAGGGCGCCCGCCCCCAAGCGCAGCCAGGTGGGCCCGGATCTCGCCAGTCCCGTTCCAAAGGCTGGGAGTCCGGTCTGGAGCGGTAAGTGGCTCCCCGAGTAACTCAGGAGACGGGTAAAGCCGGGCCCAGTCTCCACGCTCAGCCCGGAGCTCTTGTAGGGGCTCTGCCGTGACATTTAAGCCCGTTAACTAAACATTTAGATTTCACAGCTTAGGAGGGGGAAAGGTTCTGTAGGTCCTGCCCTTGGTTTCCCTTTCTTTTTCTTATCCATTCCTGGTTCCATTCAACCACAACAAAAGTCTGTAGGCCGCTGCCAAGGGGTGCGGCCATTCCTGACACTGGGGAGGGCGGCGGGAGACCTGCGTTCGAGTCCAGCAAGCCACACACACCCCGTCTCTGGCCAGATCCTGGCTCCCTCTGAGCCTCTCTTCCCTAGGCGGGGTGTGGTGAGGAAACTGAGTCACAGTGAAAGGACTGGGAAGTGACCCTGTGGGGAGCCAAATCCTGGTCTCTCTGACTTCCAAGACTGTTGGCAAAAGCAAGGACTGAAAATAGCCAGTCTGCC
>PVJO010027267.1:0-19946 GCA_004026905.1 Hystrix cristata | reverse complement strand
ACATACGTATTTCTTGGCTTTTATGACCTTTATGCCTCCAGGGTTATCTTCAATGATAAGGTCAAGGTTGGCTCTACTTGGTAATGGTGGTTTCGGAGAGGGGAAGGGAAAAGAGAGTAACAAAGAAAAGGCTAAAAGAGGGACAATGGCAGGAGAAAGAAGAAGAGAATACACAAACATACAGACAAGCAAAAAAAAAAAAGAGAGAGAGGTTGGGGGAAGAGCAGAGGACAGTGTTACCCGTGTTGAGACCCCAACCTTATTCACATATTTTGATGGATCCAGACCCTGCCGGTGTGCGGGCTGGCTCTATGCCCCAGCTGTAGCCACTTGGGGCGGGCGGTGGGGGCAGGGCCTAGCAAGGCCAGTCAGACTCTCTCACCTCACTCCACCGTATTTCCGCCGTTGTTTTAAAAGCTGCCAAGAACTCAAAAATGACAAGGACAGCACTATGGTTTATATGTCTCCTTCAGAACTCAAGTTGAAACTTAACTGCCTTGCAAATGTATTAAGAGGGGACATTATTAGAGATGATCAGGTCAGTGGGGCCCTCCCTACGTCAGTGGATACATGTCCTTACGCAGACAGGTTAGTTATTGAAGGCGGGGACTCCTGGGAAAAGAATGAGCTTGGGCTTGTTTCCTCTTTTGGTTTTTCACGTGTGAGCTTGCACTTCTGCTTGTTATGACACAGCATAAAAGTCCTCGCCAGATGCTGGCACCGCATGCTTGGACTTCCCAGCCTCCAGAACCATGAGCCAAAAAGATTCCTATTGTTTATCAGTTACCCAGTCTGAAGTATTGTTATAGGAGCAGAAAACAGACTAAGACAGATAATATTAATAAGCAGCAAAAAGCTTTTATTTAATATCATCCTGTGTGCCAGGGACTATATTTGGCGCTTTAAATATAGCCCATTTAATCTTTGTAAGAAGCCTTTGGGGTGTGTGGGGGACTTATTATTGTGGTCAACTTGAGCCGGAATGCCCAGCTGGGCTGAGCTGGTGTGGTTTTGGGTGTAGAGGATCCACCTGAGGATTGTTGCCAACGCAACATAAGGAAGTACAGGAGCAGAAGGTAGTTGCAGGCTGTTTCCCAGGAGAAACTCTGTTGTGGCTGGTTCTCCTGAAGGAGACTTGGCTGTTCTCGTCGAAGAAGGAGCTCGGGGCCTTGCTGTCGTCGAGGATGGCTGCTGTTGCTTCAGGGGAGCTCTGGTCTTCATCTCTGCTGCGAGCATTGTATCCTGGTTCCAGTAAATATTTCTTCAGCCATCATCTGCAGACACGGACATACACGGGCCAGTGCTGTGGGCTGCCAGCCTTTGATTGGGTCTTTTGGGTCTCCAGTGCATAGAGAGACATTCAGCACTCTTCCAGCATTTGGCTTATAGGTGAATATTATAACTTATAAATGTCCTGTATTAAATCTGCTCTCTTGGAAGCCATTGGCTCTAGAAAGGTAACTAATACGGGGTGGATGCTACTGTTATGTCTGTTCTCTACAAGGAGCTGAAAGAAGAAGTGGCCCAAGGCTACCCAGCAAGTGAGGGAACGAGGTTTCAGCCAGCTAGCACTTAACACGAATGCCCATCGGATTTGGAAACATGACAGTTGCTAGTGACCCTGATGAGAACACTTTCAGTGAAAAAGAAGAGACAGGACCTAGATTGGAATATGATAAAGAATGAATTTGGGCTGGGTGCAGTGCCACACATCTGAAATCTCAGCACCCTGTGAGGCTGACGCAAGATGATTGCAAGTTTGAGCCCATCCTGGGCAATTTAGAAACTTAGAAAAACCTCGTCTCAAAATAAAAACTAAAAAGGGCTTAGGATATAATGAGGCCCTGGGTTCAGTCCCCAGTATCACATACACATATGAATGAATTTGGGGTAAGAAAATGAAGAACACTGAATTCAATCAGCTCCCTGGGGAAGTTTGCCTGTGAAAAGAAACAGGATGGAAACACAAAGGAGACTGTAGGGTCAAAGCAGAGTTGCAATCCCAGCTCTCAGGAGGCTGAGGCAGGAGGATCACCATGAGTTTGAGGCCAGCCTGAACTACATAGCAAGACCTTGTCTCAAAAAAAGGTGGGGGGGATGGAGCTGGGGATTTAATGCAAGTGGAAGAGCGCTTGCCTAGCAAGCACAGGGCCCTGAGTTCGATCCCCAGTGCCCCCCACCCAGAAAAAGGATGGGCCCTCAAGACTCAGAGCACCAATGGAAAGGATATTTTTGTTTTTATTCTCTCTGGTGCTGGGGATCCAACCTAGGGCTTCACACAAGCTGAGCATGTGCTATACCACGGAGGTATAGCTACAACCAGAAGGTTGGTTCTGGATAGAGTAAGAGAGAATTCTTCAGTGAAGATGAAAGAGTGAGGGCGTTCTCTTGACTTCTATTTCCTTAAAAAGTCTGAGACAACATTGCTTGCCCGAAGTGCGAGAGGTCTGTGCGAGAGATTAAAGAGGAGAACATATCAAACAGGCACTTGAGTGAGTGAGGCAACAGAGAAACACTGTAAGGTGTCCTTGTAAGACTGAGACCCCACTGGGGCTTATGAACTTGAACCAAAAGTAAAAAATCTAAGATGAATGGTTTCTCTAGTTGTGTGCAATATGGCTGCCAGAGAAGGCAGGTAGATGAGGTTCATCCCGTGTTGGGGATAACCCAGGAGAGATGGGGCAAGAGGTTAATCACAATGATGGAGCAGGAAATTCAGGTGGACTGGAAGTACATAGATGGACAAGTGGAGAGTATGTCAGGTCCAGTGGATTTGAGGTCTCAGTGAGTTCAAGGATGAAAAAGAAGGAAGTGGGGAAGGGAAACCCCAGATTCAGACTTGGTGTTCATGTATGATGCTGAGAGACCAAAACCTTCGGAGATAAGGAGACCAAGAAAGGTTGTGATATTGAACCAATCATGATCCTAGAAGGATGACAGAAGCAGAGGTGAGAAGGAACACAAACTCATCCTTTTGTGGAAGGTGAAAGAAGAAAAGATGAGGAACTTTCCTCAAGGGTACTGTTATGGTTAGGTCTAAAATGTTCCCTAAAGTCTCGTGTTCGAATGTGGGGCTCTTGAAACGTGATTGGATCATGGGGTGCTATATTCATCAGTGAGTTAATACATCATGAGTTCATGGCTGATTGTGCAGTTAGGAGATGGGACCTAGTTGGAAGAGCGTGTTCTTGTACCCTTCTCTCTCTGCTTCCTGACTGCCGTGGGCTCTCCTCCTGCACACCCTGCCATGCTGTTTCTGCCTTGGAGCCTACCAACCACAGACTGAATGCTCTGAAATGGTGAGCCAATGTAAACCTGTCTTCCTTTCAGTTGCTGGCATTGGATATTTTGTCCTAGTGATGGGAAAGTAGCTAATATAGTTACACAGTGATCTTGTAGTAGGGCTCTAAGATCGGCTCTGCCTAACTCCAGAGTTTGGGTCCAACCACTGCTCTCCTGAGAGTTCAGCCCCTGGGGCTGTCTGCTGCCAGTAACCTCATGCCAACCCCATCCTCTCTGAATTGGCATTCTGTCCATTATAATGGATGTAGCCTCACCTTTAGTTGTCTCTGTCTCCAGAACTTGTCCCATTCTGGTAGCTATAACTCCAGATCTGATGCTTATCATACAATCTGTCCCATGGCTGGGCCTTCCTTTGACATGGACCGTAAAAGAAAAGATAATGAAGCTGGACATGGAAGTGCATGGCTGAAATCTCTGTATCTGAGAGACCGAGGCAAGAGGATTGCAAGTTTAAGCCCAGCCTGGGCAACTTTGTGACTCTATGAGACCCACCTCAAAATTAAAAAATTAAAAAAATAAAGGACTGGGGATGTGGCTCAGTGCAAATGCTCTGGATTAAATCTCAGTACCGAGAAAGAAAGAATGAGAGAAAGAGAGAGAGAAGAAAAAGGAAAGAAAAGGAAAATAACATCTGCTCCTGTTACCTTTATCAAGCACTGTTCTATGCCAGGCTTGGCATACATTCTCTCTCATGGGATTGTTGTGCCATCTCATCATCACCCTCATTTTGCTGACGAGAACACAAAAGCTCAGAGAGATGAAATCACTCATCCAAGACCACCCAGCTGGTAAGTTTAAGAGGCACATTCAATCCTGTGTATTTCTGGCTCTCCTAGTTTTTGCCTTTCGCAAATTATGAAAATTAGATAAGGACAAGATAGCATGTGCACTAGTGTAACACATTCTCATTAAAGTAATTTTTGAAAAATAATTCTATTAATTGGGCCCCAGTCTGCCAATGCAGCTCCCATTCCCAGTCAAGTCTCCTCCAGGATTCCTCAGAAATTCTGGGAGTGTCTTACCTAAATTTCAGAACAGGCCCTATCAGCTGCCACATGACTGTGCCCTTGCCAAGACTTCTAACCCTAACTGAATGAATACTTACCATGTGCCAGCTCCTGGCTTGACACTTTACACCCGCTTACTTCCTTGCTTGCTTGCTTTCCTTCTTTCTTTTTCTTTCTTTCTGGTACTGGGGATTGAACCCAAGCGCCTTTACACTGAACTACACCCCCAGCCCTTTTTATTTTTTTATTTTGAGACAGTGTCTCATTAAGTTGCTAAATTGACCTAGCTTGGGACCAAACTTGTGATCATCCAGCCTCAGCCTCCCAGCATTCTGGGATTACAAGTGTGTACACCATGCCTGGCGTATGATGTAATATTTATGTCTACGTACCCCTAAACTATGTACATAATGTTTCTCTCACCAGTGAGGAAACTGAGGCACAGAGAGGTGAAGATGATAGCTATTGATAGCACCCAGAAGCCGGGGTTGGCAGGATGAGCCGCAATGTCTCTGCCCTGAACCAGTGACTCTGGTGACTCCCCTGGCTTGACTCCTCAGGGAGATTTTTGGGAGTTGTTCCGGACTGTACACAGCCCCCAGGCACTGGTGTTCTGGCCCTCTCGGAGATTCTATGAGCTACCCAGAATCCCTCAGTACATTCTTTTACTGCTCAAATTGAAGAGAGTTGGTTTCTTTCATTTGAAACTAAGAATCTTTTCTTTTTAAATAGCTTTACTGAAATAGATTTCACATATCATATCATATACACCTCATTCATTTAAGTCCCACAAGGCAGTTATTTTTTAGTATGTTCACAGGATTGTGCAGCCATCACTGTAATTGATTATAGAACAATTTTTAGAACAGAAGAAATAGACCCCATAGTCATCAGTATTCATTCCCATTTCTCCTCCCCACCCCAACCAACTATCTGCTCCTCCCCACTCCTAGGCGGTCTCTGATCTGTTTTCTGACTCTCTGTATTCCTCTATTTTGGACTACCGCCCACCTATGTAACTGTATTTATATATCCTTTGACCAACCTCTCCCCATCTTCCTCTCCCCCAACTACCCAAACCTCTGGTAGTTACTACTGGTAGTTCTACTCTCTCTTTATGTGAAATTAGCTTTTTTAGGTTCCACATATGAGGGAGATCATGTGGTATTTGTCTTTCTGGGGCTGGTTTACTTCATTTAACCTAATATCTTCTAGGTTCACCCATGTTGTCACAAATGACAGCATTTCATTCTTTTTATTCCCAAATACTATTCCATTGTGTTTATATACACCACATTTTCTTATCCATTCTTCTGTCGATGGGGACTTAATTCCATGTCTTGCCGGTGGTGAGTAGCACAGATATCTCTTCAATATGGGGATTTCAATTCCTTTGGCTATGTATCTAGTACTGGGATTGCTGGATCATATAGTAATTCTAGTTTTAATATTTTGAAGAAACTTTATACTGTTTTTCATAACAGCTGTACTAATTTGCAGTCCTATCCACAGTATGTAACCATTCCCTTTTCTCCGCCCTGAGCTCCACTTATATTTTGTCTTTTTATGGGGAGGGGGGGTGCTAGGGATCAAATTAAGGGCCATGAGCTTGCTAGGCAAGCGCTCTACCCCTGAGCTAAATCCCCAGCCCCTATTTTGTCTTTTTTGTAGTAGCCATTCTAACAAGTATGAGGTAACAATCTCATTGTGGTTTTGGCTTGCATTTCTTTCATGATTAGGGATGCTGAGCATTTTTTCACATACCTCTTGAGCATTTGTATGTTTTCTTTTGAGAAATATCTGTGCAGGTCTCATATCCACTTTTTGGTAGGGTTGTTCTCTTACTACTGAATTGCTTGCATTCCTTTTATATTTTGGGTATGAATCGCTTGTCAGATATACAGTTTTCTCCCATTCTCCAGTTTGACAGATTACTTTTGCATCCTGTTGATTGTTTCCTTTGCTATGCAGAAACTTTTTAATTTGATATAATCCCATTGGTCTGTTTTTGCTTTCGTTACCTTTGCTTGTGAGGTCATATATAAAAAAGTCGTTGCCAAAAAAAACCAAAACAACAACAACAACAAAAAATGTCGTTGCCTAAACCAGTGCCTTAGAGTTTTTCCCTTATGTTTTTTTCTAATAGCTTCATAGTTTCATGTCTTAGATTCAAGTCTTTAATCCATTTTGAGGTGATTATTTTTATGTGATAAGAAATAAGGATCTAATTTCAATTCTTCTGCATGTGGATGTACCGTTTTCCCAGAATCCTTTATCAAGGAGACTGTCGTCTCCTTGTTGTACACTGTTTGTACCTTTGCTAAAAGCCAGCTAACTAAATGCACGATTTTATTTCTTGGCTTTCTATTCTGTTCTGTTTGTTTCCAGGTCTATTTTTATGCCAGTACCATACTGTTTGAGTTACTATGGCTTTATAGTATATTTTGAAATTGGGTAGTATGAAGTTTCCTGCTGTTTTTGTTTTGTTTTGTTTTTTGTTTTTTGGGTGCTGGGGATGTTTGTTTGTTTTATGAGACAGAGTCTTGCTCCTCCTGCCTCATCCTCTCAACTGCTGGAATTACAGGTATATGCCACCACACGCTGCTATTCTTTTTGCTCAAGGTTGCTTTGGCCATTTTAGCATTTTAGGTCTTTTGTGGTTCCATACACATTTTAGAATGTGTAGAAAATCATTGAGATTTTGATAAGGACTGCATTGAATCTGTAGATCACTTTGGGTAATTAGGGTAGTTTTAGCGACACTGATTATTCAAGTTCATGAACACAGGATATTTTTCCATTTATTGGTGTCTTTAATTTCTTTCATCAGTGGTTTTTGTTCCTTATGATATTGAGGATTGAACCCCAGGGCCCTCAAACTGAGCTAATATCCACTTTTTATTTTTCATTTTGAGATACAGTCTCAAAAACTTGATATCCTACTGCCTCAGCCACAGAGGTAGGTGGAATTACAAATTTATGCTACCACATCTGGTAAATGGGATTATTTTCTTAATTTATTTTTCAAGTAGTTTGCTACTAGTGTGTAGAAGTGTTACTAGTTCTTGTGTGTTGATTTTGTATCCTATAACTTTACTGAATTTACTAGATCTAACAGTTTTCGGTGTAGTCTTTAGTCTTTTTTGTGTATAGGATCATGTTGTCTGCAAATAGGAACAATTTAACTCCTTCCTTCTTCAGTTTGGATGCATTTTATTTCTTTCCCTTCCCTAACTGCTCTTATGAGGACTTTTGGTACTATGATGAACAGAAGAAAAACTTCCAATTTTTCCCCATTCATATGATGTTAGCTGTGGGTTTGTTATACGTGGCCTTCATTGTGTTGAGACTCATGCCATCTATACCTAATTTGCTGAGGGTTTTTTTTTTAATCATGAAGGACTGCTGAATTTTTTCAACTGCTGTTTCTGCATGTACTGAAATGATCATATGGTTTTTGTCTTCCATTCTGTTAATGTTAATTCAATGAACATGTACCATGTTCACTGAATTGCGTATATTGAACCATCTTTGCATTGCTGGGATGAATCCTATTATGGTAAATAATCTTTTTGATGTGCTACTGCATTTGGTTTACTAGTATTTTGTTCAGAATATTTGTAACTATATTCTTCAGGGATATTGGCCCATAGTTATCTTTTTTATTGTTGCATCCATCAACTAAAACTCTTGACTGATATACTACATAACACCTTTATCAGGTATGTGTACCATTTATATTATTTTGCAATTGTTTGTGAGTCATTTTATTTTATTTTATTTTATTTTTTAAGAGAAGACAATTTATTTAAAGGTGGCAAAAAGGGGGAAGAGAGAGAAGATAGCTAGCTACTCCACGAGTAGGGAGCATTCGAAAGTGAAATACCCCTGTGAGTCATTTTAAAAGTAATAATATGGGCACTTGTGAGCCCACTAAAGCAAAATTCAAAAAAAAATTTTTTTTTTTTTAGGTGCCGGGGATCGAATTCAGGGCCTCGTGCTTTCAAGGCAAGCACTCTAACCACTGAGCTAAAGCCCCAGCCCAAAATTCAAAATATTGACAATAATTTACATCTAACCATTTGCCTCCCTCCCCACCCAACCTAACCATCTCCCTGAATCCTATGTCCATCATTCCCACGTTCTGATTATTTTAAATTTTTATGAATTATGACATGAAGTATACTGAACAGATATTAAGTGTACAATTCAAATAATTCGTGTGTGTCAATTTTTTTGTGTAATAAGAGCAACATAAAGAAAGTTTCCTATCCCCTAGAAGCCTCCCTCATATGATCCCCCCTGGCAAATTCCTGACATTCCAGAGTAACCAGGATTCTTACCTGTATTGCCTTAGGTTGGTTTTGTTGTTCTTTTTTTGGGAGTGCCAGGGATCAAACTCAGGGCCTTGCGCCTATGAGACAAGCATTCTGCCACTGAGCCAAATCCCTAACCCCAGTTTTGCCTGTTCTTAAATATTAAAAAGAAAGTATCTTTTTAGGGTACATATCCTCTTTGTCTGGCCTTTTTCCACTAATCATTGTGCAATTCATCTATTTTTGTGTAACAATTATTCCTTTTATTATTATATGTATTCTACTGTATGATCATATTATATTTTATTCCACTCATTCTCGTACCAGTTACATTGGGTTATTCCCTTGTTTTGTATATTGTTTTATTTCTTTCCTTTTTTTTCCCCCTTCAGTTTTTTTGAGACAGGGTCTCACTATGTAGCCCAGACTGGCCTCAAACTCACAGCAATCCTCCTGAGTCCTGGGATTACGGGTGTGCACCACTATGCCCAGCCATATTGTTTTATTTCATCTAATTTTTTTCCAGTACTTGGGATTGAACCCAGTGCCTTGTGCACCCTAGACAAGCAGTCTATTACTGAGTGACATCCCCAATCCTTTTTACTTTATCTATTCATATTTTGGGGGGTTTTGTTTTGTTTTATTTTGTTTGGGGGGTGCTGGGGATTGAGCTCAGGGCCTTGTGCTTACTAGGCAAGCGCTTTACCACTGAGCTATTGTTTAGTTGGTTTGTGGTTTTTTTTGGGGGGGTGCTGGGGATCAAACTCAGGGCCTTGCTCTTGCTAGGCAAGTGCTTACCACTTGAGCTAAATCCCCAACACCTATCGTTTAGTTTTTGAGACAAGGTCTGGCTATGTAGTTCAAGTGGGACTTGAACTCACTAAGTAGCCCAGGCTGGCCTTGAACATACAGCCATCTTCTTGCCTTGGCCTCTGGAGTGCTGGGATTCCAGGAGTGTGCCACCACACCCAGCTATTTTCACATTCACATTTGAGAAAATTGAGGTTCAGAAGATAAGTGGCTTGCCTGATATCACACAGCAAATAAGCAGCAGAATCAAGACTGAAAAACTACATCACAATTTCTGCATCTTATCTGCACAGGAGTGGGAGGAAGGCCCTACCTCTTTCCTCTTCCTGGTACCATCTTGATTGTTCCAAATGTGAGTGGCCCGACCACCACTGGTAGTAATAGGACTGTGATGCAGCCTGGTGGCAGGAGCTCTGTGCTTGTGACGTGAGCCTCAGCAGTGTCACAAGTTCCTGACAGTTTCCCTCCATGACCACTATGCTGGGCAATGTCTGGAAGGCTCCAGGTTCAGGCACCTAACCTCTGACTCTGTCCAACCCAGACCAGGCAGAGAGGGGTGAGGGGCCACCAGGAAGGCAAACTCAGTCTGGTCGCCTTGAAGGATGACCATGGGTTGGTCTCTTCCTCCCCGGGCTGGCTCTCAACCCCATTTGTTGACATCTGTCCTTCATGGTTTGTCCTTATCTCTGTATATTCTATGATGTGACTTTTACTCATATTTTTAAGTCAACTTATTTTTTTTTTAACTTAAAATTTTAGTTATTTAACAAAAATTCTGACCTGGCTGTTGTCTCACATGTCTGTAACCCAGCTACTCAGGAAGAAGAGGCTAGAGAATTTTATTTACCAATTTAATTTATTTTATTTTATTAACCAAGAACATGTATTGGTACATTGTACATATATTGATCACATTCATCATGTTTGTTTTGTACCTGTACATGGTGTCTCTTGGTTCTCCCCCCTCTTCCCCACCCCTCCCTTCTGTTCCCTCTGTCCCTATTTACAGCAGGTTTATTCACAATTCTCCATGATCTCCCTTTCCTCTTTCTTTCTGTTTTTTCCCTTCCTGTTTTCCCCTTCCCTCTTTCTAGTACTCCTCTCCTTTGTATATTATCTTCCTTTTATATAATATCCGTCACACCACTTTGTCCTTATTTACAGTTATGGTTTCTCATATCAGAGAAACAATTCGATGTGTGCTCATGAGTGTCTGATTTATTTCACTTAATAGTATATTCTCGAGGAACATCCATTTACATATAAATGACTCTAGTTTATCCTTCTTTGTGGCAGTGTAGTACTCCATTGTGTAGAAAAACAACATCTTCTTTAGCCATTCATTGGTTGTTGGGCATTTAGGTTGTTTCCAAGACCTAGCTATTACAAACTGTGCTGCTATAAACATGGTTGTGCATATATCTCTGTGGTATGAAAATTTTAACTCTTCTGGGAAGATCCCCAGTAGGGGAATAGCTGGATCAAATGGAACCTCTAGTTCTGGTTTTTTGAGGAATCTCCATATTGATTTCCACAGTGGCTGGACCAGTCTACATTCCCACCAACAGTGGAGGAGGGTTCCTTTCTCCCCACAGCCCCTCCAGCATTTGTTGTTGGTTGGTTTTTTCATAGATGTGATTCTTTCTGGAGTGAGGTGGAATCTTAACGTTGTTTTGATTTGCATCTCTCGAATGACTAGTGATGTTGAACACTTTTTCATATACTTATTTGCCATTTTAATTTCTTCATCTGAGAAATGTTTATTCATTTCAGATCCCCATTTTTGGATTGGGTCTTTACATTTGGGAGGTTTAATTTTTTTGAGTTCTTTGTATATTCTAGATGTTAGACCTTTATCTGATGGATAGCTAGCAAAAATTTTTTTCCCATTCCGTGGTTTTTTGTCCTGCTCTATTGGTGATTTCTTTTGCTGTGCAAAAGCTTTTTAATAGCATGTGGTCCCAAGCACTGATTCTTTGTATTGTTTCCTGTGCAGTCTGGGTTCTGTCCATAAATTTTTTTCCAACCCCTATGTCTTCGAGGGTTCTTCCTATTCTGTTCTCCAGTAAATTTAGTGTTTCTGTTTTAATGTTTAGATCTTTGACCCACTTCGATCTTAGTTTAGTACATGGTGAGAAGCATGTATCTAGTTTTAGTTTTCGGCATGTGGCAAGCCAATTTGTCCAGCACCATTTGTCAAAGAGGCTGTCTTTCTTCCAGTGACGGTGTTTGGCTCCTTTGTCAAATATGAGGTATTTGAGTGTATTTGGAGTTGTTTCTGCATCCTCCAATCTATTCTCTTGATCCTCAGGTCTGTCTTTTTGCCAGTACCATGCTGTTTTTATCACTGTAGCTTTATAGTATAGTTTTAGATAGGGGACTGTGATGCCCCCTGCCTTTCCCCTGTTGCTTAGGATTGTTTTTGCTATTCTGGGTCTCTTTTGGTTCCAGATGAAATTCATGATTGTCCTTTCTAACTCTTTGAAGTATGTTGGTGGTATCTTGATTGGAATTGCATTAAATCTATATAGTAGTTTAGGAAGTATAGCCATTTTCACTATGTTGGTTCTTCCTACCCAGGAACATGAGATATCTTTCCATTTTCTGATATCCCTTTCAATTTCCTCTTTTAGAGTACTGTAGTTTTCGAGGTAAAGATCTTTTACTTCTTTTGTTAGATAGATTCCTAGGTATTTTATTTTTGTGTGTGTAATTGTGAAAGGTATATCTTCTGTTATTTCTTTTTCGGTGGGTTTGTTGTTTGTGTATAGGAATGCTATTGACTTTTGAGTGTTGACTTTGTATCTGGCAATGCAACTGAACTTCGTAATTAAATCTAGAAGCTTTTTGGTGGAATTTTTTGGGTCTTCTATGTATAGTATCATGTCATCTGCAAATAACGATAGTTTGACTTCTTCTTTTCCTATCTTTATCCTTTTAATTACTTTTTCTTGTCTAATTGCTCTGGCTAATGTTTCTAGAACTATGTTGAATAATAGTGGTGATAGTGGGCGACTTTGTCTTGTTCCAGATTTTAGTGTGAAAGCTTCTAGTTTCTGACCATGAAGTGTGATGTTGGCTGTTGGTTTGTCATATATGGCTTTTATCAAATTTAGGTATACACCATCTATTCCTATTTTCTGTAGTGTTTTTATCATGAATGAGTATTGGATTTTGTCAAATGCTTTTTCTGCATCTATTGAGATGATCATGTGATTTTTGTCTTTAACTTTGTTGATATGGTGTGTTACATATATTGATTTACATATGTTGAACCATCCCTGCATTCCTGGGATGAATCCTACTTGGTCATGGTGTATGATCTTCTTGATAATTTGTTGTATTCTATTGGCCAGTATCTTGCTGAGAAGTTTTGCATCTACGTTCATTAGGGAGATTGGCCTGTAGTTCTCTTTTTCAGTTGGATCCTTTTCTGATTTTAGTATCAGGGTAATGCTTGCTTCCAGAAATGATTTTGGAAGTACTGCTTCTTTTTCAATTTCATTAAAGAGTTTAAGGGATAGTGGTATCAGATCATCTTTGAATTTCTTGTAGAATTCGGCTGTGAAGCCATCGGGACCTGGACTTTTCTTTGTTGGTAGGTTTTTAATTACTTCTTCAATTTCATTGGCTGATATTGGTTTATTAAGAGTTTTTAATCTCTTCTTGGTTTAGTTTTGGTAATTCATATGTTTCTAGGAAACTATCCATTTCTTCCATGTTTTCAATCTTGTTTGAGTATAGGTTCTTGAAGTAGGTGTTGATGATCCTTTGAATTTGTCGGGTCAGTTGTGACTTCACCCCTTTCATTTTTTATTGCATGGATTTGGGTCTTTTCTTTCCTTTTTTTGATAAGGTTGGCTAGGGATTTGTCTATTTTGTTTATTCTTTCAAAAACCAACTCTTTGATTCATTGATTCTTTGTATTGTCTTCTTGGTCTCAATTGCATTGATTTCAGCTCTGATCTTAATAATTTCCTTTCTTGTATGAGCTTTGGGTTTAATTTCTTCTTCTTTTTCTAGTTGTTTGAGGTTCAACATTAAATTGTTTATTTGAGTTCTTTCTGTCTTCTTGATGTGGGAGTTCAATGCAATTAACTTCCCTGCAGTACTGCTTTCATTGTATCCCATAGGTTCCGTTATGTTGTATTGTCATTTTCATTTAACTGTAAAAATTGCTTAATTTCTTCTTTAATTTCTTCTGTGACCCAACTGTTATTCAGCAGGACATTACTTAGTTTCCATGTGTTATGTGGTTTTTTTGGTTTCTGCTGCCATTGAATTCTAGTTTCAATGCACTATGGTCTGATAGTATGCATGGGATAATTTCAATTCCCTTATATTTACTTAAGTATCCTTTATGAGCAAGTATGTGGTGTGTTTTGGCGAACAACCCATGTGCAGCTGAGAAGAATGTGTATTCCACTATTGTAGGGTGGAACACTCTGTAGACATCTGCTAAGTCCATTTGTTCACAGAGTTGATTCAGTTCTGGTATTTCTTTGTTAATTTTCTGCCTAGTTGATCTGTCTATTTGTGACAGCGGGGTGTTGAAGCCTCCCATTATAATTGTGTTAGTGTTTATTTGATCTTTCATATCCCTTAGTGTTAGTTTTATGTATTTGGGTGCACTAATATTTGGCACATAAATATTAATGATTGTTATTTCTTCCTCTTGGAGTTTTCCCTTCAGAAGTATGTAATGGCCATCTTTGTCTCTCTTTATTAGTCTTGGTTTGAAGTTTACTTTGTCTGAGATTAGGATAGCTACCCCTGCTTTTTTCTGGGTTCCTGTTGCATGAAATACTGTTTTCCATCCTTTGAATTTCAATCTATGTATTCCTTTTTGGGTTAGATGTGTCTCTTGTATACAGCATATTGCTGGATCTTCTTTCTTGATCCATTCTGCTAGTCTGTTTCTTTTGATAGGTGAGTTTAGCCCATTTACATTGATGATTACAGCTGTTATGTATTGACTTATTTTTGCCATATATCTTTTCTGTTGTTGGTTCTTTGTTTTACCTTAGTTTAACTGCTTGTCTTACCTGGTGGGTTTTTATTAGTGTCCTTGTAATTAGAGTTAACTCGTTCCTTTTCCAGGACCTCCTTCAAGATATTTTGTAGAGGTGGTTTTGAGGTCACAAATTTCTTCAGTTGTTCTTTGTCATGGAAGTATCTTATTTCATTGTTGAATTTGAAAGATAGTTTGGCCAGGTACATCAATCTGGGTTGGAGATTGTTTTCTTTTAAGGCTTGAAATACTTTGCTCCAGGCTCTCCTTGATTTAAGGGTTTGTGTAGAGAAATCTGCTGTGATTCTGATGGATTTACCTTCATAGGTGATTTGTTTTTTTTCTCTAATAATTTTCAGTATTCTGTTCTTTTGCTGGATTTCTGGAATCTCAATTATTATATGTCTTGGTGTAGATTTATTTTGGTTATGGGTAACTGGGGTTCTATATGCCTCACTTATCTGTATATCAAGTTCTTTTCTCATGCTTGGAAAGTTTTCTGTCATTAGTTTTGTAAATAATATTTTTAGATCCTTTGCATTGTCTCCTGCTTTTTCATTTACTCCTATCACTCTTATATTGGTCTTCTTTGCATTGTCTTGCAGCTGTTGTAGCGATTTTTCATATTCTGTAGCTATTTTTAAGATGTCTTTCTTTTCATTGTTATTTATTGCAGACCTGTCTTGTAGGTCTGAAATTCTATCTTCACTCTCATTCAATAGGCTGCATATGCTTTCCAGTGAGTTTTTTTATTTCTTGGATATCTGTTTGGATCTGTTTCATGGGTTCCATTTCTTTGCTAAGTTGAGTGTTCAAGTTTTCCATTGTTTTTCTTAGCTCCTCTGTTTGTTTTTTTAAATCTGTGTCTACCCTGAACTCACTGAGCAAATCCTTGATTATGCTTGTCATCTCTTTTCTGACTTCGACAATTATTTCTAGTCTGATGTTCTCTATAGCTGTGCCTAACTGCTTTTCAACTTCTGCTGCTATCATATCTGAGAGTTTGGGTGTCTTTCAATTTCCTATATATCATTGTCCTCTGTATTTGTTTTGAGTGTGCTGGGGAACTGGGGTTGTGTTTTGCTTCTATGTCTTGTCATTTTCTTTGTATACATATGTAATCTACCCCTCTTGGTTTGTGCTCTGTGTTGGTTTTATGTCTTCTTTGTGGGAAGACAAAGATAGGTAATAGTGTTCTTGTAGGGAATGTCTGTTTTTGCAGTTTCTTATGGCTATATGCATTTCCTGGTTCTTTTGACCTTCATGTCTCCCAAGTAGGCTGGAGAATTTTAAGTTTGAGCCCAGCTTGAGCAACTTAGTGAGCACTCATCTCAAAAGAAAATAAAAATGGATCGGGAGGTAGGGGATGATGGAATGCAAGGCTTTCAATCCACAGTACCACAAATAAGATAAAATAAAATAAAAGCCACACGTGGTGGCATGCATCTCTCATCCTAGCACTTGGGAGGCTGAGGCAGGTGGATTGGGAGTTCCAGACCAGCCTGAGCAACATAGCAAGTTCCAAGCCAACCTGGACTACATAGTGAGATCCCGTCTCAAAAACCAAAACAGGCTGGGGATTTATCTCAATGGTTAGAGTGCTTGCCTTACAGGCACAAGGCCCTGAGTTTGATCCTCAGCACCAAAAAATAAATTAATTTAAAATAAAAAATTAAATGAAATAAAATTAAAGATTGGGAATGTAACTCAGTGGCAGAGTGTGCAAGATTCTGAGTTCAATGCCCAGAGCAAAAACAAACAAACAAAAGAACTCAGTGGTAGAACACTTGCCTAGCATGTGTGAGGCCCTGTATTTGATTCATATCAAAAAAAATCTGTTTTTTAAACCCTTAATATTGGTATCTGATACATTATTTCATTATTCAAATATAGTACTAGAAAAAGCTATAGAGGGAAAATGTTCTCCTACCATTGTCCCTGAGCCATCCAATTCCTTTAAGAGATATCCAATTGCCAGATGTGGTGGCACACACCTGTAATCCCAATACTCTGGGAGGCTGAGGCAGGAGGATCACAATTTCCAGCCCAGGTCAAACTATTTAGCAACAGCCTGTCTCAGAATAAAAAAGGCCTGGGGATGCAGCTCAGTGCCAGGGCCCTGTGTTCAATTCCCAGTACCAGAAAAGAGAGAAAGATCCAATCTTAACTAATTTTTTTGTGTCCTCCAGATATTTTTTTCTATGCATATACGAGCATATGGAGATATAATTTTTTAAGAACAACTGTTTTGGGGTTGAGCATTTAGCGTAGTGGTAGAGCACTTGCCTAGCAACTGTAAGGCCCTGAGTTCAATCCCCAGCACCCCCCAAAAAACTAAAACCAACTGTTTTTCGATTTTTATTTTCTCGGTTTTTTGGGGGGTTTTTTTTGGTGCTGGGGATTGAATTTAGGCCCTTGTGCTTGCAAGGCAAGCACTTAAACCACTGAGCTAAATCCCCAGCCCCTAGATTTTTATTTTCTAAATGAAATAATTTGGAGACTTTCATATCAGTACTTAGAGATCTGCCTAGTTTTTTTTTTTGATGACTACATAGTTTTCCAGTACCGTAATTTATCTAGTTTCTGTTGGACATTGACCATACTTCCAATCTTTTCTTATTACAATGTTATGATGTGATAAGCAACCATGTTTATCTATTAATTGCTCATTGCATATTTATCTAAAAGACACATTCCTAGAGGTAGAACTGCTGAGAATAACTACTGTTAATGGTTTGTTTCTAGATGTCCCCCAAAGCCTCATGCAGTCACGAGGGGGGTGCTTTTCAAAGGTGGCTGGATCTAGAGTGTGTGGTGCTGGGATTTAGAGTGTGTTATTACTAAATAAATCCACTGATTGGTTTGGCATAGTTCTGGATTTGATGAAGGGTGTGAGTGCTACACCTGCCCTGGAGTGGGTAGCCTGCACAAAATAGAAGGGACCGAAAGAGGGCTAGTGTGCTCTCACCTTCCTGCTTGCCATGGACTATTTCTCCTCTGTGATGCCCCTCTGCCATGCCACCCTGCCTTGGAGAGGTGAAATCTGCACAAATTTGGAGTCAAACAAACCTTTCTTCCTTTAACTTTGGGTATTGGGTATTTTGTCTCAACAACAAGAAAAAGTAACTAAGACACTGGCCTATACATTTTTAAAGATAAATTTATAGAGGTATAATTGCCATACCATAAATTTCACCCATTGTAGGTATACAGTTAATGATTTGTAGAGGGTTTCCCAAGTTGTGCAATGCATTAGAATATTTTCATCACCCCAATAAAATCTCGTGACTGTTTACAGTTAATCCCCACCCCTACCAGCCGTCCCAATCCCACTTCTTCCTTCCCCTGCCCCAGGTAATCACTAATCTACTTTAAATCTCTCTAGATTTTCCTTTTCTGAACAGTTTTCAGTTTTCATGGGTAGATACATAGAAGTCGAATTGCTGGGTTGCATGATAAATCTACTTTAATTATTTTCTTTTTGTGGTGCTGGGGATTGAACTCAGGGCCTTGCGCTTGTTAGGCAAGCTCTGTAACCACTGACTAAATCTCCAGCCTCTACTTTAATTTTTTAAGAAACCGTCAAACTGTTTTCCAAAATGACTGTACCATTTTACAGTCCTATCAGCAATATTTAAGAACTCTAGTTTTGGGCTGGGGATTTAGCTCAGTGATTAGAGTGCTTGCCTTGCAAGCACAAGGGCCTGAGTTCGATCCCTGGTACCACAAAAAAAAAAAAAAAAAAAAAAAGAACTCTAGTTTCTCTGCATTCTTGCTGACATTTGTTATTGTCCTCTTTTGTTTTATATCCATTCTAGTGGATATAAAATGGCATTCCATTTGAGCTTTATTTTGCATTTCACTTATGACTAATGATGATAGACATCTTTTCATGTGTTTTTTAGCCATTCCTGCATATTCTTTGATGAAATGTCCATTAAAATCTTTTGTATATTTTAATTGGCTTGTCTTATGGAATTCTGAGGGTTTTTTTTGTATTTTCTGTGTACAAGTCCTTCACCATGTGCATATTTTGTAACTATTTTCTCCTAGTCTGTGTCTTGTCTTTCTTTCTCTCCTCCTTCCCTCTTTCCTTCCCTCTCTCTCCCCCTTTGTCTTTCTTTGTTTCTTTTGTTCTTTTCAGTACAAGGGATTGAACCCAGGACCTCATGAATGCTGGGCAAGTGCCCTACAACTGAGCTACATACTTTATTTTATTTTATTGTGAGATAAAGTCTTTCTAAATTTCCTAGGCTAGCTGCGAATTTTCTCTCCTGCCCAGACTCTTGAGCAGCTGGAATTACAAGTGTGTATCACCACATCCAGCTTCATTTTCTTTTTTCCTTTCCTTTCCTTTTCTTTTCTCTTCTGTCTTCTGTTTTCTTTCTTTGTTTCTTTGTTTCTTTCTTTCTTCCTTCATTCTTTGAGACAAGGTCTCACTATAAAGCTCAGGCTGGCCTTGAACTCATGGTACTCTTGGCTCAGTCTCTCAAGTGTTAGCATTACAGGTGTACATTACCTGCCTGGCTCCAGCTTTATTTTATTAATGGTGTCCTTTTAATTAATCAAAGTGAAGTTCATGTATTATAAAATTAACCATATTACGTAAACAATTCATTAGTGGTATCTTCTGAAGCACAAAAAAATCGAATTTTGATAGTTGAACTTAACCATTTCTTTCTTTTTTTTTTTTTTATTTTAAACCAAGAGCATGTATTGGTACATTCTACATACATTGGTCACATTCATTACATTTATTCTGTACCTATACATGGTGCATCTTGGTAACCATTTCTTTCTTTTATGGATGATGCTTTTGGTATCATAGGTAAAAAACATCTTTGCCTAACTCAAGGTTTTGAAGATTTTTCTTTTATGTCTTTTCAAAGTCTCATAGTTTGGCCCTTCTCTTTGGGTTTCTGATCCACTCCCACCAATTGTTTTGTATATGGCATGAGATGGGTATCTGAATTCATCTTTTAAAAATTTCAATAGACACAGCAGCAGTGAGTGTTGTTTTCTCACGCCCTTGCTAATAAAAATGAGGTCTCAAACTCTATTCTGGCCAATTTGATAATAAAAAGAAATGACATCTCTACTTTAGTCACATCGTAGGCAATATCTGTGAAATGATCAGCTCAGTGTGCTAGCTACTCACTGGTTCAATAACATATTACTATGAAACACAACTACTGAGACAAAAATTATCATGTAATCTACTAAAAGAGTTACAGGTAAAATGATATGATATTTGGGATTTAGAAATGGAAAGGGGCAAAAAGTCTTTCCAACACATTTTACAAAGCTAGCATCATCCTGATTTAAAAAGTCTGATAAGAACAGAACAAAAAAGAAAACTATTGACCAATATCCTTGATGAACACAGAGTCAAAAACCTTCAATAAAATACCTGCAAACTGAATTCAGTAACACATTAAAAAGGCCATACAGCATGATCACGCAGGTTTCATTCCAGGGATGTAAGGATAGTTCAACATA
>PVJO010027266.1:0-19984 GCA_004026905.1 Hystrix cristata | reverse complement strand
ATGGGGGGAGAGGACACCCTGCTGTGCATGAGTTGGGAATTATGACCCAAATACATACCAGTTGCTCTCTGAGGGCTGGAAGTGCTTGGGGCACTTTATAAGCATTTTAATTTATTCAATTCTCTAACTGCCTTGTTATGCCCATTTTATAGCTGAAGAAAGCAAGGCACAGTGAAGTAATTTGCCCAAGGTCATATATCTAGTAGATGGTGGCTCTAAAATTTGAACCCAGACAGTCAGGCCCCAGAATTCACACTGTTAACCAAGTGGTGTGTGTGTGTGTGTGTGTGAATGTGTGTGTGTGTGTGTGTATACTTCCACACACTCTCGAATGCTTGTCTAAAAATGTGCTCTTCATCCCAGAAGCAGTGGGGAGCAACAAGAGTTTTTGAGTCTAAGGGTAACTGGGGTTTGAGAAGAAGAATCTGGAGACATGGAATCAGTTGGGGTTTGGTTAGAAGCCACTGCATTTGGAAAAGGATAAAAGCGGAGACCAGACGTCCCTCCCTTGAAGCTCTAAATAGCTCCACCTCACTCTCCCGAGACTGCCTCTCCAAACAGTCACTGACGCCTCCAGCCTTCGGCTCCCCACTCCTGCACAAATGCCCATCTTGCTTCTCCAGGTCAAACAACACTTCTCAGTGTCTCTGTACAGGGTTAAGCCGCACTTCCCAGCCCAGGACTCGGAGCCGGAGCTGCAGAGTTTTTACTCTGGGATTGAGCAGTCCCGAAATGTTTTCTCCCCAGGTTCTTTGACAACTCCCCACCACCTCCCCAGCCAAACCTGGACATTCTAATTCTGCTCAGATAATTCCCATTTTAAAATATCAGAATACTGACAAGGGTAGTTTCTGCTCAGCTCCCTGCCCAGTGCCGTTTCCACAGCTGGCTCCTCCGTAACACAGAAGCAGGAAGTTTTTCTTTTGTTTCATTGCTGGGGTTCAACCCAGATCTTTGCACATGCTAGGCAATTGTTTTACCACTGAGTGACATCCCAGCCCAGCAGGGAGCATTTCTTCCAGGCTGAGTCAGGAATTCGCTTTAGACCCTGTCTGTCAGCCTTGCTCTTCTTGATCATGATCCACCTGCTGTGTCCCGTCCCCGGGGAAGGCAAGGGAGCCAGTGAACACAGCCAGAGAAAACAGTTCCTCTGCTGTGTGCCTGTTCTTAAAATGAGCTGCTGTTCTGGGTGTCTGGGTATCCAGATGCCCTCAGACCATGGGGGTGCCACAGCTGGGGTCCTGCACATACTCCCTGTTCCAGGAAAGGACAAGGGCCCAGCACCCGCAGCTCAGTGAGGCATCAGATTCATCAAGCTTCTGCATCATATTCCAGCGTTTCCGCCAATGGGCCTGTGATGTGCAGGTACACAAGGGACCACGCCTTGGTCAGAGCTGCCACCTACCCAGACTCAAGGGCCAATCGAGGTTGTCTGTCATAGGCAAGAGAAGGAAGGTCATTTGGCCTCCTCCTACTCTGAAAAGGCCTCAAATTTACACTCAATGAAATATATTTGTGGGGCTGAAATGAGAAATCTGGTCACAATTTAATCCCATTATCTAACCAGGGCACCTCTAGTGTACAACACATGAATATATTTTGTAAACCACCGCAGTCTCTTCTCATAGCATAAGATACAGTATTGTAATTTTTGTTAAGAAGCATCTATTTGTTGAATGCAAACATTTAAATCGTATGTAATTTCTGTACCCCTCTTTTGACATTACTTCTTGTATCTATCTATCCATATGTCTATTTATCTAATCAGAGAAAGACACAGAGACTCAGATCTCTGAACTGCTAAGTAGCCTTGCACACAGCCCTGGCTCCTAGCAAGGATGCTCTGAAAGGAAGAGAAAAGAGGAGGAAGGGAACAGGGCAGATCTTCCCCTCAGAGGAGGCCTAGGAGAGGCGTGGCCATGAAGACTGGTCCACACAAGGAGGCATTTCTGACTGCTGGTTTCTGTTTCTGATATGTAATTAAGACCGCTGTTTAAGCTGGTAATACGTTCTCAAAAAAAGACAAAGGAAGACAGTTCAACAAGTTCTACTTGAGTTTCTTTACTGTAAATTATTGCAAGTGTTAATGGGAGTCCTGGTTAGTGTATAATTTAAGAAATATTACAAGTTGACTTTCCCTCATCCTAAAGGGTCTGCTAACTTCAAAATCAGCATGTCCTCCCACTCAACTGAAATATACTTATCACAAGGGAAAGCTGGCTGACTTCGCCCATCCAGTGGTGAAAACAAGGTAGAAATAGGAGACAGTGTGAGTTTGCATTTCTAGGGAAGAAACGCAGAATGTGAGCCAGTTCCAAACAGGTCATGAGCCCTGGCTATTCAGAAATGGTAGGAAAGCAGTGCCGTTTGCTAGAACCTGCTGGACCTGTGCAGCACTACTTCGGCATGGGACTATGGATGGTTGGGGGCAGCGCTCCCCTGCACCACGGAAGAACACTCAGCAACTCTGGCACATGCTTCTCACCAGCCTACATCAGCCAGGGCAACCTGCCCGTCCTGCTCCACCCATGCTTCTGGTGCTCCAAATGAACCTTCACCCTCAGAGCAGTATGTTCGCTGTGCACCCTCAGCCTTCAAGTGTCCAGCCAGCACCACACTCACCCATGCAACTATGGGTGGCACCCAATTCTCTGCTAGTAAGAAATTCCAGAGCAGACCCCAGGGAAACCATGCCATGCACCCACTCCTCCTGCTACTGGAGAAGCCAGGGCAGAAGAACACCACTGAGGAAAAAAGGAAGTTGGAATGTGGGGTCTGATCAGAATGAAGACAAGGGGCTCCGTTTGCAGGGAACAGGAATCCACCAAGCACCCTATCTCAGCTTATTTCATCAGACACTTTTCTTCTGATCGTTCCGTATCTTTGCACTATTTGCATCTCAGATTCCCTGGGCCTCGCTCTTGGTAAGGTAAGCCACATCCCTGGCACTGAAGCACTGTTAGCCAATTGAAAGCTTCTATCTGAGCTGACTTTGCCTCCTGCATAGCTTTCCCCTTTTGCCCCTGGTGCCCTGCCCACCACCTCATCTGAGTCACTTCTAACACCCAGAATTGAGGGCTGCTTCGAATTTAAGGTAATTTTCCCAGGGCATTAGAGCACTCTCTTTCTTTCAAGAGGTATAAGAGTGAGAAAGGGATAAAGCTTAAATTTCAAGGAACAAATACCTTAGGACTGAGAGGGAAAATGGTTTAATTGCTTAAGTTCTTATTCACCTCAAACAATATGGTGGGCGGGCAGGCAAAAGTAGAGCTTAGAGGTTTAGCTTGGACAAACCTGTTTTGCTTGATGGGCACATGAGGCAGGGAGTCCGGATCACATCCTGGAGCTGCTAGGTGCCTTTAGCTCTACCAGCTGATTCTGTGCCTTCTCCCTCTGCAGCCCAGGGGACCCCTTCCTTCTTCAAACAACAATCATTCAGAATATATCAGGTAACAAGCAGACCCATTCCTCCAAACACAAACTCAAATATGCCTGCCCTCACGTAGCCTATAGTCAAATGAAGAGAGACAGATGCACATCATAAATGAGTAATATGCACAGTGTTAGTAGTGACAAGTGCTATGCAGAAAATACAGCAGGACAGTCAGGGAGATGGGAACTGTGGGAAGTAGTTCCCACAGGAGCAGAGTGGTCAGCAGGGGGTCACTGAGAAGGCAATACTCAAGTCAAGCCCTGGAGGAGGTGGAGGAGATACCCACACCATCCCTGACGTCAGAACGACTGGACTTCTAGAAGATAACACAGGGGAAAACATTTCTGCCAAGGTTGGGTGGGGAATTATTAGGTGTAATCTGGATATATTGAATAGAAGTAATTGAATAAAACAGGAATAAATACATTAATTAGACTTCATCAAAATTATTTTTAATTTGCTTTGTGAAAGACATTAAGAGAATAAAGACAAAGTTACAAACTAGAAGAAAATGTTTGCAAATCATATATTCAACAAAAGGACTTCTATCCAAAAAATAGAAATAACTCTCAAAACTCAATCGTAAGGAAGAAAAAGATAAAATTAAAACAAGCAAAAATCTTGCACACTTTACCAAAGAGAATAAGGCAAATAAGCACAAGAAAGATACTCAACATCATTATTCACTACAGAAATGCAAATTAAAACCACAATGAGATATTACCATGCACCTAGTAGAATAGCTAAGATAAGAATTACTGACAATATCAAGTGCTGACAAGAATGCAGAACAACTGAAATTCTTCCGAGTTGCTGATAGCAATACAAAACAGTGTAGCCACTCTGAAAATCAGTCTGTCACTTAAACACACAATTCCCATATGACTAAGTAAGCCCTCCCCTGGGGACTTGCCATAGAATTAAAAATGTATGTCTACACCTATATGTAAATATTTATAGCAGCTCTATTCATTGTCACCAAAACTTGGAAACAATCCAAAGGATTTTCAACAAGTGAATGAACGCAAACCATGGTACACCCATACAGTGAAATACTACTCAGCAATAAAAAGGCACAAGCTATAAACATATGCAACAACCTAGATGAATCTCACTGGCACTTTGCTGAATGAAAAGAAGCCAATCTCAAAAGGTGGACATACTCTGTCATTCCATTTAAGAAGACAATACAGTAGTGATGAAAAACAGATCATCAGTTGCTAGGGTGTGAGGGTGGGAAGAGGGGGTGACTAGAAAGGGACAGCAGTATTTCTACATCCTAATTGTTGTGCTGGCTACACAGATCTACACCTGTGTTAAAAGTCATAAAGCCATCCACCCAAACAAGTCAAAATTTCCTATGACACCTAAGAAATTTTCAAATCACAAAAGTTTTAAAAGCTAATCTTAGAAAAGGAATTTAATCTTGCAAAGCACACTGGACCAACACACCCTTATTGTGACCAGACGGGAAGCCCCTGAGGTCTTAGGAGGCTCTCCTTTACAGCACTGTTACAACACCGTATGTACCCACACCATGGGCCTAAATCATGTTTTGTAAGCCTTCTTAATATTTACCAAATTTTTATCAATTTACCACAATTATTTCCACATATGCCGTAACAGAAACAGCACCAAATATAGATAGCAAATTATCCTTGGCTTGTTAATAATAAAATGTTACTAATCGACATCCATTTTGGAGCCCTTGCAATGTGCCAACAACTCTGATCAGCTCTGCACACACAGATTCTCATAATCTTCCCAGCATACGTGAGCTCAGGGCCACCATCTCCCCTTTAACAAAGGGCGAACCTGGAGGCCAGAGAAGTCATCCTGCTATGAACATCCAGCCAGGACTCGACAACCCAGGCACTCCTGTGCCACCTCTCAGCACCGCACATGCAGTGCTGTTCTCTCAGCAGCTTTGTTCCCCCAACTAGTTGCACGGTGCATGGACTGATGTCCCTGTTCCCTAGAGAGGGCCTCAGCAGGGCTAAGAGAGACTGTACTGCACCAAGCTTCCAGGGAGCCAAGCTGTGTGTCAGCAACCTGCCCACTGCTCACCAAGAGGCTCTTCTCTGAAGCAGCAGATTGCCCAACAGAGTCCAGCACCTGGTTCTCTTTTCTTATGTGTAACCAGTGTAACCATCACCCTAAACATCCCCAGTAGAGGAAAATGAACTAATTAATATCCTCTCTTTCCCATTCTATCTCCTTTTCTTTCTTCCTTTTTGGCTAGCGAGTACCAACCTATATCATGATGAGGGTGCACGCCCAAGAAATCAGAAAATGACCTCACTTTTTCAATGCACAGGACCCGTACTTCAAAATCTTTACATATCTGTCCATCTGTCCATTCACCGTGTGCTTAGAGAAAGTGCATCCCCAAAGAGGCTGAATCCCCAAGAGCCCCTGCCCTCCTCCAGTGCCCTCCGCATTGCTCTCCCAGGCACCTTCAGGCCCCCAGAGGAGCCAAGCTGGAGGAAACACAGCAGAGCTGCTATCCAGGTCTTCGGCCCTGCTTGCTGGGATGTTCTTTTGTAGGTGTGACATGAGTCAGAGTCAGCCTCTGTGATGATGCTGCCTGCAGCTTCCTCAGCCATGCACCAGTCAGCACTTCAACAACTGCACCAAGGGTGGGTCTGGGTAACCCAATGACACGGGCATGAGCAAGGGGAAACTGCCATGAACCAAGAATGAGATAGAGTGGTGGGAGAGGGAAGCCTTGAAAGAAAGTCCTGACTGGTCATTTCCCAACCAGAGACTCACTGGTGCCTTGGTGGTTCCAGCAGCGGGGAGCCAGCTCCTCCTGGGAAGGTAAGTCCCTGGCTGCCTGCTCTCCAGCAGCCAAAACAAAAATGATCAATAAAAGGGTACACTTAAATGTCCCCAAAATAGAGACTGTTGTTAACTGGGTGATTGTGGGAGTGAAAAGGACAAGAGGAGCTACGGTAAGTAGAGGCCACAGTGGGAGTTCACAAGAAACTCCCTCTCACTGCTTTTCCTTCCTCCCGTTATGATGGCAGGAAGGACAAAGCCCCTCTTTGCATTCTGAAGAAGCTTTGTTGCTTATTTTGTCAAAATACCCCTCCCCGGCCCCTTCAGGGCCCCCTCCCTGCCCCTTTTCTCGCTGGCTCTAAAGAGCAGGCTGATTTGCACAGGGGCCTGGCCTCTCTACTGTGTCCCTCAACTTGGCTCATTCTCATTCTCTTGCTCTAATTAGCAACTGCTTTCTTAAAAAAAATTTTGTATTCGTGTTCAAATACAGAGTGAGGGGAGAGTGAAAGGGAGAAAGCAAAGGTCTGTGTGAAAGGAGAGAGCAGACAGCCGCTCCCTCGCTCCTCTGTGTGCCAGGGCGCCTGTGTTGGCAAACAGCACACAATGTCTGTCTCCAGAGCCCTTTGTGGCCCAGAAGGAGGGGCCAGCACACAACCACAGGCAGAAAAAGGGACTGTGGCGGAAGGTCCAAAGTGCCTGGACACTGGGGAAGCCAAGGCCACCAGCCTACGGGATGTCCAGGGACAGCCACCTCTGGCTCCTTTCCCAGGTGAGGGAAAAGCAGGTGCGTGGATGTCCAGGTCAGTATGCTCGTCTTTTGCACTGATAATATTAGCTCTCTGGATTGCCAATCATCACCTCCAGGCCTGTAGAAAGTTCGGGGCAAGAGGCAGGGTGTACCGTACTGCTGGGGCTCTATTAACTCACATTTAGGCTATACAGTGGGCAAGAGTCAGCATACCTTGATATGGGTCAAAGAAAAAGGGTGGGAAGACCAATCTCCCAAAATAAAACACTCCTAAATAACTGTTTTCATTGGCAGGGATGCTTAGATAAGTAAGCAGGGTAGGCGGACAGGAACACCAGCAAGGGAAGTGGGGAAGAACCAAGAACAGCAAGGATGGGTCAGTCACCCAAATTAGGATGTTAAATCCAGTAACAAATAGCTTTGGCTCCTGGTTCTTAACTAGTAGCTCGAATGGAAGATTTAAAGGGAGATTGAAAGAATCCTTTCTCATAAGCCAAGAAAAATCAAGGGTAGAGTGTGCTAGAGGAAACAAAGTGTGCTCCAGAAAGATACATGAGAATAAAGAAGGGAGACATTCTACAAAGATGCACAAAATGAAGAAAACTATTGTTCTTTTTAATTAATTAACTTATCCTCAAAAATTTGTGGTTATATATTAATAATTGAAATTATTAATATAATATTTGCAATTAATTTCAATGATAGACATTGACTTCCTATGTTTTACTACATGAAGAATTGATTTTTTTTTTTTTTTTTTGGTGGTGCCGGGGATCGAACTCAGGCCCTTGTGCTTACAAGGCAAGCACTCTAATCACTGAGCTACATCCTCAGCCAAGAATTGATTTTTTAAAATTGCAATTCACTTCTAGGCAATTTCCTAGAGAGAAAACAGAAACAATGAATGGAAATAGACCTCTGTTTATTAAAATTCTATCAGTGAAATGCATTTCTTTTTTCTCTCTTTTTGAACCAATCTAGAGAGAAGACAGACAAGAGAATAGAATAATAAATGGAGGAAATGAAAACAGGGGAGACAAATTTGGCCAGAGATACAGGAGGAAAAGACAAACAGAGCCAGTAAGAAAAGAAAAGCTCCAAGTCACAAGGGCCTCCACATTTGTATCGCTGTGGGCATGTGTGTGACAGACCCAGAAACCAAATGGAAGCGCTGAAATCGCCTAATTCCCAGAACAGCCAAGATTTTGCCAAGCTCATGATTTGGCAGAGTTTTTGCATATTCCATACAATTTCAGTTGAGAAGCTCTATCCATCTTGTGCGAAGAGCAGATTGTCATTTTCTACTTGAAATCCACACTTTGCACTGACCTTATGTCCTCTGTCAAACTGAGACATTATCACCAACTTTTAGTGAGTTTCCTAATGTATGGGCTTGTGATCGTTCTGTTGTTTTTGTTCTGTGTGTTTGTGCACAATGTGTCAGTGTATTGGACAACAGAGAGACAAGGCCTCTGCCATCACTGGTAACTGCTTCCATCTGGTTCTGCCAGTGTTGCCTCCGCAAGTGCCTTCCCCACACTTTGTCTCTCAGCCTTGGGATGCGGAGGGCCAGAAAACCCCAGAGCTGGGACCAGAAACCCTGAGAAAGATGGAAATAAACCCTGGAAATCTCTTTTTCCAAGAGGATTGAAACTGGACACATTTTTCTCCACGTTGGAATCCGGCAGATTTTTCATCTCAACTCCCCCCAGGCTTACAAAGTGGCTCATCTCAGCTGCTCAGGTTGACAAAGGCACTGAAACTGTTGAAAGGTTCAGAATGTCCCTCGGGTTTCCTGGCATGAAGGAATTTACATGTAGGTGGGAAATTACCAAGGAAAAAGTTTCTACTTACAGAGGGGGAGGAGTGAAGACACAGCCACAGAAGTGAAGGAGGCCTCTCCGGGGGTGGCCAGGAAGTGTCCAGCCTGAGGACAGATCCTTCCTAAACCACGGCAGAGGCCACCAGCCTGACAGACAGGCAGGAGTGCAGGAGTGCTGAACCGCTACAGGAACGTCGGGACCTGCTCTGTTCTTCTGTAGGGGTGTGAAGGCCTTGCCAGGAACCAGGGTGTGGATGGTTGTATTTGACCTGAGAGTCCCCAAGAAAGCCGCATGACTTCCCGATATGGGACAGCTATTCTCAGCCCCAACTCTGATTCATATGCCTGACAGGGAAGGAAATACTGCAGGCGCGATTGTGTCCCCGTGGGGTGCGGGGTTATTCCCAGGGGTTCTGGTACCTGGCCAGCTGCAGGGCAGGCGCTGTCTTCTATAATGCCTGAACAGTATGCTGCCCCTCTTTGCCCTGCCCCAGAACCCTTCTTATCCTTCCTGCCAGCTGGGCCACAAAGTCTACCCTCTGGCTTTCTCGGGGACGTCCTGCACAGCTTCCCAGAGCCTCCACTCAGGTTACAATTATTCTCTGTGTACCGCAGGTCATTGTGCGCCCTCTACGGTGGTGGGCCAAGGCCACGTTGGGGCAAGGGCAGGGACAGGACAAGATGGCAGGTAGGATTATCTACATTGTTGCTCCCCGGGTCCCCACCATGGCTGAAGAGGCAAGCTAATGAGGTGGCTCTTTCTGGAAACCCCAGGGACTGTATCCTAGGCCCTCTCAAAACATTCACGGGTGGAACATACCCAAAACCCACGGACACAGTGCTCCAGCTGGGATCTGCTGCACACCCCCACGGGACACCTCACGGGGTGCTGTGGCCCCAAGCCTGCAGCAGACGGTGAAGGAGCCTGTCCTCACAGGTTCCCCTGGAGGACTGTCAGCCCCAGCCTGCCATCCTCCCTGTAGTACAGCCACAGCTGGTGAAGAGTTTAGGCTGGGCAGCACAGAGAGGGCTTGCTGAGCCCCAACTTTTGGCTGGCCCAGAAAGGGTGAATTAGGCTGCATGGGGTCTACACTGAAAGATGACTTTGCCACCAAGCTCAGCAGGGAAAGAATATGGGGGAGGTGTTTAAGGTTAAACAAAAAAAATACTATGCTCTCTCATTAATCTACCTACCGTGAGCACAAAACTTGATGCTAAGGTAGATGAGCCAGAAGGAGTGAGTGAGGAACAGGCCTTAGGCCACAGGGTCCTCTAGAAAGTGTGAGAGTCACATGTTTGCGCACAACCCACAACTCCCTCTGCTGCTCAGCCTCCCATCCCTCTTCTCACACTCTCCTTCCCGCTACAGGAACCGCTCCAGGCCAGGCTCACTCTTTGCTGGCTGGGGTGCCTAATTGGTCTCCAGGTGGCTTTGCACAGCCCAGGAACTGGTCACCAAGAATTTGACAGATTCACAGGGTCAGCAGATGGAAAGTGAAAGCAAGAGAATATGGTTTCTTCCCCATCATGATAGTCTGCCCTTCTAGAAAATAACACATAACCAGAAACAGAAAGGATATTGTTTCCACCACCCTCTAGATTCAATATATGCAAAGTCCTAGATGTAAATACACAGAGAAGAAAATGTATCAGGATGACATAACTGCCCAGAACCAAATGCGCTTCACCCAGCAAGGTGTGGGGAGCATCAGCTCTCAGGCTGCACGGAAAGACAGCAGCTGCTGGTCTCACCTGCAGGTCTGTAGCATCCACCATTCTCCTTGCTCCTGGCCTCGTAAGGATAAGCTATACTAGACAACCAACCCAGATGATTGTGAAGGGCTCAGTGCCCAGCAGGCAACACAGCATGAGCACACAAATGGAGGGAGCGCCTTTCCCCGAAGGCACACCATGGGGACCAGCCACGAGTGTCTCCATATGCGCTGCCCGCCCCCACCGAAGGGTGCGGAGTCCTCTCACGATCTCCAGCTGCAGAGCAAAAGGATCCCTAATGTCACCTGACTTGCCACTCTCCACTCTAAGACGAGCCACCAAAATATAACTGTGTGTGCCTCTGAAATGGCAAAGTGATCGTGTCCTGGCCTCCTCACTTCCTCCACTCTCCACTGAATTCGCAATATGTAGTTTCTAAAGTCAAGCTGGTTCACAATAGCTGGAGAGCAGGAATGTCCACCAAAACCCAGGAGACAGTTGGGGTTGGGTAAGGGGGAATGGAAAGAAACAATTCAGACTTACATATTTGTCCCCACAGGCCCTCCCAGGACAACCACAGGAGGTAACTGACAAACAGCATGGACAGAAGAACCCCCCCTCAAATGGAAAAGTTCCAATTAGCCCAGAGAAATGAGAGCCTATTCCCAGAATCCCAATTAAATCAGAACCAATCAATGCTTGCTCCGGTTCCTGCCATTCTGTTCAGGAAATAATGAGAAAAATATGAGGGTCCTAGCCAACAAGTGTGGTATGGCAGCTCTTTGAAGCCCAGAGAAATTGCCCATGCCTGGTTGCAAGTGTGTGAGGCAGCTGCTGCACCTGTGCCTTTAAGAACTCTGCCTGGTTCCCGGGTCCCCAGTCAGAATCTGAAGAATGCCAGAGAGGGTGCCCTACCCCACCCCCAACTAGGAGGACAAAGAGGAGCCACTGTGGGACCAGCCTAGACTGGATGTAAAACTGTCCATGGTGATTCATCACTGGATCTGGCACTCTCTTCCCTCTGTTTCCAGGACATCCATCACGGGTACCAGAACCAAGGAATCCAATAAAGACACAAAGGCATGACTCTGTGCCCAAGCAGGCCTCGGAAAGGCTGAGTGAGGGCCCCGGCCCAGGCAATTAGCTGAGCTCATAGAGTCACAGAAGGGATGGGCATTGGTGATCCTGGGGTGGGCGCTTCACTGGCAGGTGTCTGAGGAGTAAGGTGAGGGGATGTGAACAGGCACAGCCCCATCAGGCACTCCGGCATGGTGGGAGGTGATGTTAAGTCAGACAGCTGACAGCAGGTTTAGGATGGAGGAGGGATTAATACAGCCTCCGATCTCCAGTGGACCAGAGGCAAATTTAGTGATGTGGCAGGCTCAGTGTGCTCCTTCTGAGAAGAATCAGAACCTCTGAAGATTACAAGCAAAATTTAATAATGGAAAGCGGCCTTCTCTACCCCAGTTCTTGGTTCCCCGATGCTCATCTTCTATGATTTAGGCAAGACATAGCCACGGGGCATCCAGACCCTCCCATTCACTTCCAGAACAGACTAAATCTAGAGCCACTCCAGCGTATTTATCGCCACATGCGGAACATGGACTCCCTAAGGCACAGGAGAGCCAGTGTGACCCACGGTATCCAGACATCCCCCACACTGCAAAGTTTGTATTCACTCTGTGCCATTCAGAAGCAAAAGGTAAGATAGCACATGATATATGCCCCTTCCCACTCCAGTAGCTTCATCTCCTTCCAGGGCCTGGCACTGAGCCCCCGGAGAAAATCAACCAAGTCAGAGGGCTGTGAGTTAATGAGCTACATGGGTTCAGTACCAAGTTCAGTGCTGTGGGAGCTGGACTGAGATGAACTAAAATATTTTCCACATCCACTGACTTCTCAATTACCCTTGAGTGAATTGTCCATGACAACCAAATACTCTGTGCCCCAGAGCTTGGGGTTGGATGCAGAATGCAGAAGTGTGTGTATGTGTGTGTGCGTGCATGCATGCGTGTGTGTATGTGTGATAAAGACAGAGAACCTGTGTGTGTGTTCTCAAACTATATATAAATGAATGATTATTAAACTGTTTTCCATTGTTCAGAATTTCCCATTTCTTACTAATCATCGGTCCTCACATTGGAGATGGAGGTTCTCTTTCTATTCCTGGTTGAACCAGAGCTGGAGAGAGAGAAATCTTACAAACACGGCCCTCCCCAGATGGGCAGGAGGCAGAGGCCTCGGTGGGCCCAGCTTACCCTTGCAGGCCACGCTGTTCTCAGGTTCATAGCCAGGCTTGCAGGTGCAGCGCCCAATGGGCACCATCCACTCCCCATCCCCATTGCAGTAGAGTTTGATGGGCACGTCGACTTCCTCCGCATTGGGGATGCATGTGCCCCGAGCGATCACTAGAGATGTGCTCTCTGCCCCTGTCATGGTTTCTGGGAACACTGCAAAATTTTGCACAATGCTGGGACACTTCTTGAAGAAGACACGGACGGAAAGGAGAGACATACAGGCTCCATAATCCTGGAAAGCGAGGTAAAACCCATTTCGAGTAAGAGGCCCAAAGCTCCTGACTTCTGTGTTGACCTTCATCAACCTTCCCCCGAAGTCCACCTGGGAGAAGCTCTCGTCTACAGCAATGGTGTCTACTTTGAGGTAGGGGGCTTCGGACCAGAACGCTGACTTCTTGGTGGCAATGACGGAGTCAGTCTCATAGTAGTACAAGTTGAAGGTCTCCTTGCATGAGCCTGGGACATTGGGGAGGCTGCTGCAGTCTCTCACGGTGAAGCGCATCTCTGTGTAGATGCGGTGGGCTCCCCGCCGGTTGATGAAGGTAGTGAGCAGCCAGTTGTTCTAGTTGGGCTCGAAGACATTGCACACCTGGTAGGTGCGGATAGTGTTCAGGTTTTCATCATAGCCACTGACTTCTTCCCACTGGGCCAAGCGGGCCACGGGCACACACATGTAAAAACAGAAAACGGAGAGTGAGAAGACAAAGAGAAGCAGAACAGAGAAGCATTCTGGGGCAGGAAGGAGCCTTAAGAGGTCATCAGTCCTATTGCTTGACTTGAGAAATGGACACATCTGACCCCAACTTCATTTTAAAGATTGTCTTAGAAACAGGTACGATAGTTCTCTGCAGCCCATCCCCAGTACAATAGACTTAATCTAGAAAGCGTTCCTTCATCTATCCCACAGTTACCATGCTGTGACCTTGTCCTGAGGTTGCCCACCCCACGTGAGAACAGGAACTTCTTTCCGCCTCACTGCCACAGTCTCTGCTCTAAATGGAAGCTCTGGGGATTAGGGGCACAGTTACATTACACCCCCACACTGGAAATCCCTCTCCCTGAACCTCATTTCTTTATCGGCATTCCTCATTTAACGACAGAGTTCAGGTCCTGTGACCAGGTTGTTAGATGAATTGGTTGCTAAGGGGGTAATTGTATATTCCATGTACATTACAATATTCAGCATAAAGAAATGGTCAAAGGAAACTCCAACTTGATGACTTTCCCTTTATCTGCATAACTCTTACATGCAGCGTTGTAATGTACGACAGAACACAAAACCACAGTACGGTACTGTAGTGTACAGTACAAGCAGCAAAATTAGAACACTGTACTGTAGAAGAAGCCGCCAGAAGGCTGCACTGCCGCTCACGTTCCTGTGTCATAAATTCAAATCGGGGTCGCAAGTCTGAACAGCATTCCTCAGATGTAAGTACAAAGAGTCGTTAAACAGGTAGGCTGTTAAACTAGGAATATCTGTATTGTGGTAAAACTCCTTTCTATCTCTGGAAAGGACACACATACACACATACAAAGCTTTTCAGGCGTTCTCAACAAACTTAGATTCTCATAAACTATTGTTTTATAACACCAATCTCCTTGAGAGAGCCAGACTATGTAAGAGAGACCTTTAAAAAAGCCAATTAAACTCTCCTGTGTGCAAATTTCAAGCAAAGACAGGATGGAGAAGAATGTTGGTGGGTGTCACTTAGGGAGAAAAGAACATTTCTTAATAAGGAGGAGACAACCTGTCTCACATTGAAAAAGAGAGCCCACATTTTTAGCATCCCTGTAAACCGAAAGGAGAGAACAGAACATTAGATAATGTCTCTCAGGATTCCCAACAACTAGGTACTACTATCCTCAATTTACAAATGAAAGACATTGTGCAATTGCTCCACGGTTACATGGCTGTAAGAGAAGGTATGTAGGAAAGAAGTCCTTGTAACAGTCTAAGAACTTCTAGAAGATTCTTCCAATAACAGGCAATGGGAGGGGTCTGCAAAGGCAGGAGTCAAAGAAGAGTTACTGAGTGATTCTTCTTTTCTTGTGCTGCAAAAAAGAAGAGGCTGAGGAAACACCTGCCCACATCTGGAAGCTCTCAGAAACCCCGATCTCAAGGACTGAGAATATTCCCAGGAAGAAGCTAAAGTTATATTCTGCTTGCCTACAATAAATAAAGGAGAGAAGAAATTAAACTTACTAAAATAAAAAAGTGGGTTAAGATCCTTGACCACGTGATAGTTGGGATGAAGGTAACCAAATTATGCCGTTTCTTTAAACAATGTGCTAACTGCCTATTATTAATGGTGTAGAATTGAAGTATATAAACTAGAATCTTCATTCACAGAGCTGAAGGCCAATTATGTGTGCAAAGGAAGTGTACTTCAATTGCTTCTTGCAGGGGGTTAAGCCCCCAGCAAAGGTAAGGTAGGAAGGTAGAGGCAAGGCCGTCCTTTGATCTTGTGCCATGGCATCGGAAAAACCAGGCATAGTGGGAAGGGCACTGTGGAAAGCTGCCCTCACCCAAGCCTACGCAGTGGCCTCACTCATGACCACACTGAGACACCAGGGCTGCAGACCTCCAGGACCTGCTAGCTCTCAGCCCCTCTCAACCTTCCAGAATGTCAGTTCCCTCCCCAGCCCGAAGTCCTTGGTCAGCTTCTTCCAGGACCCTTGCACCAGTTTGAGGACAAAAGAGCCATCCTGATTCACTGCTCTAGATAAATTCTTAAGTCATCCATCCAGTTTGCTCAGCACCCTGCCTATCACTTGATTCCCAACCACCATGCATGGTCCCCCAGCATCTCTCTCTGCATCATCTTTACTTTCTTTAAAACTCGAACATTCCCAAACCCACAACCCAACATTTCCCACTCTGAGCAAGTTCTCACGCTGTACCTTCTACTGAGGATACCTTTTGTTCTTGGCCTCCATTAGTTCAGCTCTGGGAAAGCTCCCAGCTCCCAACCGTGCATGATCCCCAGGCTGACCCGGATACACTCCCTCGGCACTGCCCTGCAACTACGCCCTGCACTATGTGCTAGGGTGATGGGGTGTTTCCCCCTCACGGGGGTCACCAGTGTTCAATATCCCATCACGTGCTGTGGATGTGCCTGTTTCCAGGCCCCTGATAGGACCACCTGCCGAGAGCCCTCAAGTCGGCAGCTCATGCAGAGTCTAAATTCACACTGTCCAACCTCTTACCTGGACTTTGCTTAATTTCTTATTGATTCTCTGACTGTACAGTTATCACTTTTTCTTCCTCCTTGAAAACTGTGTTATGTTCTATTTAAATGTGTTTGCTAAAGTTATGTTCTGCTTGCCTGGTTTTTGGAACCAGAAAACAAGTGTATTATGGAGAAGGAGTCGCTGACAGTGTTTCAGATCGAGATTTCAGAGCATGCTCTCTTTCCAGGGCTGTTCTGAAACATTTTTCCAGGTGACCTTATGTGACTTTTGAGGGGAAGATGGCTTTCTTTTACTGTTCTACACTGTTTAAACACAGTAGGTTTCACGATTCATGATTCCAGCTGGGTCTCGGCATAAGTGTGGGGCCTCTTTGTCGACGCACAGGCAAAGCCCATGACCCCATTTAGGGTGGGGGGCCTGGTCCCACCAGAGTCTTTGCATCACCCAAGACTAATGCAGCTGTGTGCTGGGAACAGGACAGTTGCCCATCTGCCGGGTTCACCTTAACAACGGGATCACCACTAGCAGGTCTTTAAATAAACAGACTGAGGATTGCCACTCATGTGGAGCTGGGATACTGAGAACATTTATCTTAGAAAATAACACTGATTAGTATTACAAGACCCATCAGAGGTAATTGTTTCAAACATTAACCTCTCTGGGCCTCAGTTTTCTCATCTGTAAAATGAGGAATCATACTGGGTGACCTCGTGTTGTAAAATTCTACAGATCTAATTGATTCCATGACAGCTCCTAAGGGAGCGATCAAAGCAAATTAGAGGGACTATAGCTGTATATTCAAAGGGAAAGAGTAGAAAGAAATTGAGAGAAAAGAAAATAGCTCCCTATTGTTTGGGAAAAGGCCATGATGGAGTCTCGCATTAATTTCTTTCCCTCTTTCATTCTTCTCCTGTCATTTGGGGCTACAGGAGTTGGAGCAATAAGTGACCAGAGTGGGCTAGAGGAGGGATAAATGCTTTCCAGAGTAAGTAGCAATTAGAATGGGGGGAGGCCTCCAAGAAATGGAAGATTTGGGTTAATGGAGATGAGGGCAGGGTGGCACTCCCAGCAGGGAGGGACAAACATTTTTATTTGTTTATGATGCTTAGAATCAGTCTCATGACTATATAGTTGTGTCTCACTCATTCATTAATGAACAAATATTTACTGAATGCCAGTTTTGTGCCAGACATCCCATTAGCCACTGGGGGTACAGAGGTCTGAACCTTACAATCTAGTGAGAAGAACAGAAGTTAGAAAATGATTATTAAAATAACTAAATAACTACAATTGTGCAAAGTGCTGTAAAGGAAAATTACCAGGTGCCAAGAGAGGGTGTCCAATATGCAAAGGGGTATTGGGCAAAACTCTCCAAGCTGAGATGGGCAGAGAGAACGAAGCCTGGGAAGGTGTGCATCTGCGAGGACAGACCATCTATGCCCAGGACAGAACTTGTGGTGGAGAAAAGAACTTGTACCATTGAGGAATGTGTGACAGAAGAGTCAAAAAATGCTGGAGGTGGTAGAAATAAGAGTGAGAAGGTAGATCCAGCTGAGATTTTTGAATTTCTTTTTTTTTAACCTTAAACTTTTTTATTAGTATGTGTTTTTATTAGTATGTGTTTGCAGTACATGATCACATTGGTTACAGAGAGTTGGTACATGTATATAACACATCCCAATTCTGTTTTTAGACCTCTTTCCCTCTCTTTCCTTCTCTCTCTCTCTCTCTCTCTCTCTCTCCCCTTCCCTTCCGCAAAAGTTCTATTTCCCTGTCTCCTATTGTCTACCTTTTATTGTACTTGTACTCGTCATTTAGACTCTGACTTTCTGAGAATTTTGAATTTCAACTCAAGTGTAACTAGAAGCTATCGATAAGTTTGAGGGAGGAAAAACGCAGGGGACGATAACAGAGTTTTTAAAAAGATGTGGGATGCAGTGTAGAGAACAGGAGGAGCAGCTGGAGTTCATGGGCAGGACAACTAGAGGTTATTACAGTCATCCAGGCTAGAAGTGAGAGTACGTTGGACCAAACCTCCAGAAACTACAAAGAAATTTTGGGAGAAAATCTAGATTCTCACTGAGCCTGTGGGGGGAAGAGATCAGACCCAAGGAGCCATGTGTCCCCCGAACACTCTTTCATGCATCTGTCCTGCCTCCCCTTCCAGATCATTGGGAATATCGATTCCAAGCTTCTCCCCCTTCTCCTTTCTTCAAAAAGGAGGGTTTCATGGTTCCGGAAAGTCTACCCGCAGACATCCAGTTTCCTCTTCGGGACCAGTTTTGTTTTACTGCAGCATGTGCTGGCCTCAGCCCTTTCCGTATCTTCTCACTGCCTGCCCTAAAGCTATCTTCCTAAACGTCTCCATTCAGTGACCATTTCTCAGGCTCCACTTCTCGGCATTTGACAGATTTCTTCTGTGGTTCTTCCTGCAATTATCTCCTCCCATTTAAACAACGGCAAAACACCATGGTTTGCTTATCAGATTGGTAATAAATTAAAAAGATAAAATGCCAGGCCTTAGTAAGAATTTAGGGAAAAAGTAACCACTGCCCAAGCTTTTGGTGGAAGTGTACACTGATTTTCTTTAGTAGTAATGCAGAAGCCTCCCTCAATATTTAAAATGTTGGCCCAAACTCGAATCAGTGGGGAAAAAGTGAATCATTTTTAAAAATTGTTGTGGTAGTTGGGTATCACAACCATCTGGAAAAGCATAATACATCCAGATCTCATAGCTTACTCCAGATAAACTCCCAGTGAATCAAAGATTTAAACATTAAAAATGAAACCATAAAAATATAAGGAAACCAAAGAGACAATTTCTATATACCAATTCTGACATAAAATTTAGAGGCCATAAATTGATAAATTCAGCTCCATCAATTTTCTACATGTTTTAGTTACTTTTCTCTCGTTGTTGAGACAGAATACTCGACACCCAAAGTTAGGGGAAGAAAGGTTTATTAGCTCACAGTCTGCAGAGGTTTCAGTCTATAGTCCGCTGGGTCCGAGGCAGGGCGGGCCGGCATGGCAGACCGGCAGCCGACCTGCCACAAAGTAAAGTGAGGAAAATGCAAGGAATGTATGCAAATAAGCAATGCAAACAAGCAGCTAGTTAGCTTCTTCCTGTATCTTTTATCTAGGCTACCTGCCCTCAGGGCGGCCCGCACTCCCACCCCCAATCTCAGTCTCACATCCTTGATCCCAGCAGAACCATGCCAAACCAATCAATGGATCAATTTAGTAATCATACACTCTAGATCCAGCTATCTCTTACCACATGAGGCTTTGGGGGGACATCTAGACACAAACCATAACACTACATTTTTTTAAATGAGTGTGACACAAATAGTATAAACAGAATCGAAAGAAAAGGGCTGGGTACAGTGGCCCCCCCACAGCTCCCTCCAGAAGCTGAGGCAGGAGGATCTCAAGTTTGAGGCCAGTCTCAATTTAGTCATACCATCTCAAAATAAAATTTCTCAGAAGTGCTGGGGATATAGTTCAGTGGTAGAGTGTTTTACTAGCATGCAGAGGCCCTGGGTTCTAGCCTCAGTACCACACAAAGAAAGGAAAAGAAAAGAAAGAGAAGAGAAGAGAAGAGAGAGAAGAGAAGAGAAGAGAAGAGAAGAGAAGAGAAGAGAAGAGAAGAGAAGAGAAGAGAAGAGAAGAGAAGGAAGGGAAGGGAAAGGAAGGGAAGGGAAGGGAAAGGAAGGGAAGGGAAGGGAAGGGAGGAAGGAAGGAGAAAGCAAGCAAGCAAGCAACCAAGAAAGAAAGAAAGAAAGAAAGAAGAAAGAAAATGATAAAAACTATTTGCAACTTGTAACAAACTAAATACTACACATCAGTAATAAAATAGAAAAATGGGCAAGGTTATCAACAAACTGTTCACTAAGAAAAAAAACACAGCTCTTAAATACATGAGAAGATGACAAATGTCACTCACTATTACAAAAATGATGATTAGCTATGTTTTGATACCTTTCTTTGTCATGCAC
>PVJO010027265.1:0-19922 GCA_004026905.1 Hystrix cristata | reverse complement strand
GTACCGCGCGATTCCTTCTCTATCTCTCCTCCTGGGTTGAAATCGCATCCCCATCCCAGGAGACCTCAGCTCATCTTGTGGTGACGGAAGGTGGACAAGGCTGAACACACTCCCTCCTCCTTTTTTTTCTGTTTTTCGGACAGGTTCTCACTGTGTAGTCCAGGCGACCTCGAACTTGCCATCCTCCTGCCTCTGCTTCCTGAATTCTGGGATCCCAGGCTTGTGCCAGCAGGCCCAGCTCCATCCCCTTCTTCTTTCCCTGGCACATTCCTCAGAGGAGTCCTGTGGGGACTCACCTGCCACAGAGGACCTGCTCAACCCGGCGTCCCTCGCCAACTCGGCACCAAAGAGGCCAAGCTCCGTAGAGCCCTGGGCAGCTGGGGTGTCCTGGACCCCCAACCTTCCCGGTCAGCCGGCTTGAGGCTCCCTGCTCCCCCCGAGGCAGGGAGCCTTCTTTCCTCCGACCAGGTCTCCTCTGTAGACCCATGTGCCACCCTAGCTGCCAACAACTCCGTGAGGCAGACACAGAGCTCAGTGTTTTCACACACTCCCCGACACAGCCCTGCGGGGGACACGGGGCATCTCTACAGGGCAGCCCAAGCCTATCTGATGGCCCAGTCCAGCGTGCAGCCCTAAAAACCTGCCCAGCCCTCCAACCTCAGAACCTACAAACCCCAACAGCCTGGATTACATCATTAAGTATTTTATTCCTTTCGGATAACAAGAGCGAAAGATGATCAAAACACAAGGACGTGCCTCATTCACTAAATCCAGTCTCCAAAACAGGGTCTTGTGGGACTCATTTATAAAGTATTGAACTGAATGGATTGCTAGATGTGGAAGGAAGCCAGGGAGGGGAGAAGGATGGGCCAGAGTAAGGCCGAAGGAACATCCCCCCGTTCCTAGTAGCCTTTGGGCAGAATGGTCTGGATGGCTGGTAGGGTCACTGAGCGTCCGCCCTCAGTAGTGACCATTTGCAATGCTCAGGATCCAGGTGGACGCACAGGGCCATCTTCTTCCTGTCCACCCTGTATTCAGTCATAACACGAAATCCCCAGGGACGAGGGTTTGGCACCAGCCGCGTCCCCTCATCCCAGAACCTTCCAGCCAGGCCCCTGTGGTCACCCTCTCTGGGGGACGGGGAGAAGCTCTTCTTCTGTTCCCCGAGGCCCCTTCCCCCACTTTGGTGTGGTTGCAGGAGGGAGGGGGCCCCTCTCTGTGGTCTGGCCTCGGGGTAGAGTAACCACAAGACAATCACACAGCCAAAATTAAACTCACCATAGCAGGGTTCCTGTGTGCTCTTCCACTCAAAGGCCTTCTTTGTAGGCCTGAGACGTATTTTCAAATGTCCTTGTTGTGCGTGTGTGTGTGTGTGTGTGTGAGCACGCTATGCACATGTAGCCCCAGAGAGGAGTGAGGAAGGGGAGCAAAGCCATTCTCACTACATTATCACACTGTGTAAATTTTCAAACTCCATTTATGGTTCACAGAAGAAGCTACAGTTGCCACCTGAACAGGTGAGTGTATGAGTGGAGCACAAAATACTGTGACTGTTTATATTTTTTAAAATTATTACAGTAAAAGACACTTTGCCATTAATTTCCCTCAAAAGACTCTACTCACTTGGAACAGTTAGTCCATTTTTCTGGCCACTTCCCCGGATGGTTCTGGAAGTCCTCTTTTGGGTTTTCAGTCACACTCTTGTGGCTACCCGGATGTCCTGAGTGGATTTAAAACACTGACCTTTCGTGGTCATTTTGACTTTGGGGGAAAGTCACACCGTGCCAGATCTGGTGAATAAGGTAGATGAAGACAGCTAGCAATTTTTTTTTTACAAACCTGCCTTTCTGTTAGATGGCACGTGGCAGCGGCATTCACCTTGTTTTTGATCACACCTTGTAACGACTCTCACGCAAGAGGACTTTCAGATCTGCTTCAGGAAGTGACAAGAATGATGGGATGAATGTGGGAGAAGCATGCGGGAGGCATTTCAGGGGCATTCATAACGGTGTATCTTTTACAGTGATAAAATCTTTTTTATTTTAACGCATGCTACAGTTTTTAATCAGCCCTTATAGGCAGTTCTGTTAGCATGGCAGTCCCAGGTAACGTTTTCCACTGAGCCGAGTCAGTAACGTCAACATGCTCACGGGCGTGAGGTAAGCCCAGCGGTGGCTGGGAACATGTCTGTGGATGTGGCTCACGGTACAGGCAACAGGTTACATGAGACGCGGATACAATAAATAGCTTTGCAAGTTGCAGCACAGAAGGGAAAGGCGCCTCCAGCCAGCAGCAGGTGCCACGAGTCCGGTTACTCTGGGACAGGCCAGGACGGATCCGCCCTAGGTCAGCGACCACCGTAACCTCAGAGCCCCCCCGACCTTCTTCATCAGAGCTCAGCCCCGACTTTCCCCCCCAAAAAGCCAGCCGAACCCTCTGCCTCCACCTGCTGCACACCCTTCCACTTCCACCCTCCACAGGTCTGGCCTTGAGCTCCAGCACCATAGAAAGCTAAAGCCCGGAGACCTGGACTATAACCCCAAACTCCCTCTTACAGATGATTGCGTTTGGCTGGTTCATGGTTAAACAGGAACCACTTTTCAAGGACCTTAGAACAGAAAGCTGTCCCAACTTTGCACCCAAGAAAATGTGAAATGGGGAGATTTCTGAAATGCTGCTCCCCACTCCCCCTTCCCACATCCCTCAAAAATAAAAATCCAATCCTGAAGATGTGGGCCCATGACTACACTGCCTGTGGATTTCTCCCATCCAGAAATGCGTCCTGCCTGAGGTAGCTTCTTCTGGTATGGCACTAAAGGAATCAAGTTGTTCTTAATCTTTCCTTCCAATTACTGAATAAAATTTTCCATGTTTGTCTTTCTCCTGTTTGGTTCCCTTAGGTAGCTAAGGGAAGTAAGTTTCCCATATTGATCTTAAGGGAAAAATGAAGTCCCACAAGGTCAAGTAGTTATTTACAGTCTCAGTATAAATTGCACACGAAGCTGCCTTGTCCCTAGGGGTACACGAAACCCCACCAATGGAGGTGGATAGAACCAAACCCTCCATGTACTAGGAGTTTTCCTATACACACATGCCACCAAGAAAGTTGAATTTATAAATTAGGCACAGTAAGAAATCACAACAGTTAACAATAAAATAGAACAATTATAACAATCTGCTATAAAAAGAGCTGTTTAAGGGGTTGGGAATTTCGCTCAGTGGTAGAGCTCTTGCCTAGCAAGTGCAGGGCCCTGAGTTCAAACTCTAGCACACCTTCCTAGAAAAAAAAAAAAAAGAGTTAAAACTTATGAATTGTTTATTTCTGAGATTTTCTATTTAATATTTTCAGACCGCCAGTAACCACAGATAACTGAAGCCATAGAAAGCAAAACTGTGGATAAGGGTGGACGACAGCGCAAAGCGAGGGCTGGGGCAGAACCAGGGTGACTCGAGGGGACACAGCACAGAGAAGAAAGGGGTGTGGGCACCAGGTAAATCAGTCCTTTGCCTTCCACCCCAGGGCTGTGCTGAGTCCAACAACTCACCTCTCTTGACTGCCCGCCAGCGCCCCCACTCCATGAATGACATGGATCTTGCTGAGAATCCCCCACACCGGGGGATGCGTCCTTGCCCAGTGAACCCCCAGTCTTAATTACAGACTTGGTGGGGCACAGGCCATGGCCTGTTCTTGGATTACATTTGTAAGGCTGCTGAAAACAGTTTAGGCAGAGAAAACAGGAAGTGAATAAACAGAACAAGTGTCTGGTCTAACATGAATTGACAGAGTAATATTCTCTCCCCCTGTCCCTTTTGAATAGTCCTCCATAAGAAATGCAGCTGAAAAGTAGGAAAAAAAAAAAAGTGGACCATGTCTTTGGTATGTATTCTATGCCATTTGACATCACTTTGTAGATTTGGGAGACCTTTTAATCTCCTCTGTCAAAGCACCATTTTCAAAATATTAGAAGTCTGAGTCTCATACTCTCCTACATGTGCTAAACTAAGCACACTTATTAATTTATTATCAAGACGACCAGCAGGAGAGAATCACTGGGTCCCAGAGCATTTGAGGAACAGAGATATGGAGTCGTTTGGGAGAAAGATGCTGGATGAGTTTGTTAAATTACATACAAAACTGGTTAATGTTTTACAACACAATAAAACTGTAATGTTCAGGGAATCATCTCAACCAGACATAAATCATTCGCATCTTTACTGGACAAAAATTGTGTATAACTTATCTTCTACCAGTTAACATGTAGCCTCAGGCGGGTCTGGGTCCTAATTACTAGTTGGCCCCATGAGACACAGAGGTACATTTCCCAGAGATTTAAATGACATCTGAGCGAACATTAACGGGCAACACTCCAGGACGGATGACAGAGACATGACATGGAGTTCTACTCTTGTCTTATGTCCTGAGTAATTTTTCTGAACACCTCTTAAACCTCTTACTAACAAGTAGGGTGGCTTCCAGCAACTCAACAGTGATGGCTGAGTTCATACCCAAAAGTAGGATGAACTCAAACACGCAGCCAGCAGATAACCAAAGCACAGATCAACAGACAACTCCACAACTCTATGAAAATGCACGACATATTAAACACTGAGCATAACACTAAACTACCAAATTTAAATGGCCACATACAACTAAGAGCAAAATTTAAAGAAATTCACACAGCCAGAGGCGATTTGATACCTTTCCCATTCTTTAAATTTTGCCCATCACAGTTTAGCTTTGTCTCCGTCTCCCCCACTTAGCTTTAAAGAGAAAGTTGTTTTTCTGTGATGTCAGTCTGTGGCCTCAGGCTTAGCCATTTGGGTTAAGGTTACAGAGAGAGGGAAAGCCTGGGATCCAGCCACGAGGGACAGGAGCCCAGGAGACATCTGCAAACTTACAGGTAAATCAGATTTTGAGTCTAGAACACAGCTTTATGAAGAGTCCTCCAAAGCCTGGCCAAGCAGGCACCCTTTTCCAGCCACGTCCAAGCTGGGGGCCTCTCCTCCTTCACCCCCTCTACCTCCCCAAGGTTGCCCCTCTACACTGTGCTTTTGCCCTCCCATGTTAGGTGACACAATGGGATCCAACATGTTCTCATGCTTGGGCCTCCAAACACCACCCCAATGCGATCAGGTGATGTATACAACAAACACCTACTGTACAGCTTCCAAATGCCAGCACTGTTCTAGATCCTGGGAATAATCAGAAAATAAAACAAAGTTCTTTGGGATCACGTATTTTCATAGGGGTAGGGGGAGAGGAGACAAACCAAGGCCAAGCAGTGGGAAGTAAAAAGAAACAATCAGAGATAGCCAAGGTCCCCTTCGCACAAGCCCCCCCAGGCCAGCCCCAGCCCTCCTGCCTCCCATTGCTCTGCATGTCTGGGTCCCACTGTTACCAGGTAACTATATTCCAAACAAACATTACCGGGTTCTGGATTGCTCACCTTTCCTTCTGGAGTTAGATTCTAGGTTCTTCTCACCTCGAACAAAGAATTGAACAAAACGAGCTGAAAGTGATGACAAAGTTTATTTAAAAGGCAAAGTTTATTTAAAAGTTTATTTAAAAGGAGATTGGGAGAAACGAGCTCTGCAGAGCAAGCTTGTGCCAAACAAAGAAAAAGTTAAAAAAAAAAGAAAAGAAAAGAAAAATATATACCATGTCTGAGAGACATGGAACAGGTTATCACGAAAAGATAAAATAGCACCAGCTCTTCATGGCTCCCTTTGTTTTACAGTGTCCAAATCTCGAGAAAAACCATGAGAATTTCTACACCTGGGTCCTGAGAGGTGGTGTTGGGTTCATGCCCCTCAGGCTGACTTCAAGTCTAGGTCATTCTTGCAGGAAGTCGCATCTCTTTGGGATTTTGTAATCAACAGGTTACACCTACTTTCTCAGCTAGTTTTAGCCTTACCTGACTCTCCTACCTCACCACCACCTGCCTTTGGATCAGAGTCTTCCCTGCCGCTCCACTCCGCTGCTTCTAACCTACTATACCATCCCCTGCCAGCCCAGCTCAACCCACCCGGAAGTGCACTTGACCTGCCCACAGAGCCTGCCATGACAGTACCTCTGCCATGAGCCGCAGGCCTGTCACATGTTGTCCGGTCAGAGGAAGGGGACCAAACTCAGAGTGGGCATTGAGTAGACAAGTGTTGATAATGCCAAGGAGAGTTGTGTAGACAAAACAAAGCACCACCCATCATGGTGCCCTCGGTGACCAGAGCTCTGGGTGGCCAGACATTTGTGTTGACAGCCTGTGCTCGGCCAGAACCTCCTGACACTTCTCACGGGGAAGAAATATGGGCTTTGTGCTCCCACCCGAGGATGCTACTCACGTGGCCACAGTGACTCCGGAAGAGAAAAGGCTGAGGCTCCCCTGGGCCCCCTCTCCCATCCCCCAGGAGCACCTTTCCCACCAGGAGACGTACCTCTCTGAGGAGGGGCCTTCACCTAACTGTAAATCATTTCTAAATGGCATATCCTGTTCGGTATATTTCAAAATGGAAAGAAAACTCTTCCCCCACAATTATAGTCATTTTGTAACTAAACCCCACACTTTCCCAGCTCCTTCCAAACCTGCTTATTTTAAAACAGAAAAATACTGCCATTTCTCAACACACTCCATATTGACCACTGGACTAAGGAAGAATTAGGCCATATTGCACACTGCTGTCTTTTAGAGAGATTTCAAGAGAGGCTAAGGCAGAATTCACATTGAGGCTGGCAGGGACCCTGTCACCAAGACCAGCAGAGGTGACCTGAGAAGCTGACCCCAAGGGACACCTGGCACCTGCAGCATGGGCCTGCTAGATGTGGCTTCCCACTACCCATGGGGCACATGGCCCAGGGCCTCAGCAGACCTCCCCACACAGAGGCAGGATCTCGGGCCTTTCCAAAGGATGATCCACAGTTCACAGGCATTTTCTCATGTTTGCTCATTTCTTTGAACTAAAAAAATAGAAACTCTCTCCTCCCCCGACAGGCTTCAATGGAATAAACCTCACCTAAAGCTGACCCTGGGCCTAGTGATAAGTTAGTGACACTGTTTAATCCCACAGATCCCATGATCTGTAGGGGCACAGCGGGGCACAGGGGGACACACGGGCACAAGCGCATGCCTGTCATGAAACACACAGGCTCAGGCTGACAAAACTAACTCGTTAAGGAGTCTGATAGAAGAAACTGTTACGCCTCTAGGGAGGTACAGAGACACTCAGCGACAGATCACCAGTGTAAAAGATGGTGATCCTGAGGCTGCCGAAAACCAGCAGGCCCCCGGCGCATCCAAAGGGCGTGTCAGTTCTGAACACCTTTCAGAAAGTTTCAGCCCAAGGCCAAGTCAACAGGTGTTTTGCCCCCATAACTTTTTTTTCAACTGGGAGTCAATTTTCACCAGGTGTGAGAGACAGAGCCGTTGACCCCAAGCCAAGCACTCAGCAGAAACCTCCCTCAGCCCCAGACACTTGTCATCTTGGATTTAAACTTGACCCGGCCTGCCCCTGCGCACGTGGGATAAAGGTCAGGAGATGAAGCAGCTCAGGGCCGTAAATGTCTCCGTGATTAATCGCTTCCCACCCAATCTGACAGCCACAGACCTTTTCTCCTCTTGCCTTCAGGCATTATCTCAACACAAGATGAACTTGAAGCTGCCAGTGAGGCACACACACAAAACTGACACGTGCAGACGCAAGGACACTCAGGAGGCCTGACGCACACACGTACTGTGGCAGAGGAATGCGTTTCTCTCAAGAGGAAGACAATGCGAACCTTTGTACCAAGCCCCAGAGTCCAAAACCAGAGTCATCGCATCCGCAAGCATGTTGTCGTATTTTGCCCTGAAGTCAAGTAACTTAATTACATGCGGGGCCCACTGGAAATCTCTAAATTATTGCACAGTTAGACAGCCATGGATTTCAGGAAGCATAGTTATATATCCTGGACTGAAAGTATCCATCTGAGATACAAAATGGCACAGCCACCTTGGAAGACAGTCTCCAATATCCTGGAAGTTTAAACCTACATCTATCCCGTGGCCCCGCAGGCCTACTCCTGGGCATCTTCTCCGGGAGAAATGAGAACAAAAGTCCAAACAAAGACCTACACATAGATTTTTATAGCAGCTTTATTCATAATTACCCAAACCTGGAAACAGTTCAAATACCCACCAACTGGTGAATGGAAACCCAAACTGTGGTACACTTCTGGGAGGCACACCTGCACCCTGGTGAGGATTCACCACGGATACCCATGGATGTGGGTATGTCTCAGAAGTACCATGCTGCATAAGAGATGCCAGGCACCAAAGTATACACAGTTTGATTTTATTTATCAATCGATTTTTTTTTTTTGAGACAGGAACTCACTATGTAGTCCGGGCTGGCCTTGAACTCACTGTGCAGCCCAGGCTAGCCTCCAACTCACAGTGATCCTCCTGCCTCAGCCTCCCAAGTGCTGGGATTACAGGCATGTGCCCCCATGCCTGGCTTCAATCCATTTTACAAAAGGCAAAACTCTAGCAATAGAAAACAGTCATACTGGTTGTTGGAACCAAGGGGAGGGGCATGACTACAAAGAGAGAGAACTTTCCAGGGTGATAGAGGGCGTGCATGGTGGTTACCTAACTATACACAGTTACCTGATTCACTCTGCGCACTCTAAGTGGTCTCCAGAAATTCACTAGAAATAAGAACTATCCCAAGAGGTATGAGCCATGAGCATCTGCCTCGGGAAGATAGTCAAAGCCAGGATACAGGCAGCCCTGTGTCTCTGTGGATGCCACATCCTCAGATTCAGCAGCCCCAGCTGGAAAATACGAAAGAAAAAAACAATAAACATTACTGATACAATAATACAAATAAAAACTACAATCTAGTAACTATTTCACCTAGCACTTTACATTGTATTAGGTATTACAGGCAGTCTAGAGATGATTTAAAGTGTAGGGATGGTGTGCACTGGTGACATGCAGATATGATGCCATTTTATGTAAAGATCCAGGGACCAATGTGCCCCTCCTCCACCCAGGGACGACTATGTAGCAAGCCAGGACCTGTCATCCCTCCAAGGTCTGGCCAAATTCTAGGACCCAAACTTCACTCTTTATTCCTCATTAGAAAACAAACCATTCTTCTCCTTATTTAAAAGACAAACAACCAAGACCCACTTGTCATTTTTGCAGATTTGACACATGCCCAGGGCCTGGGAAAGTTCTTGAGGCGCCCGCAGTCGGTCAGGGGCCACGGGCCAGCACGCTGACCACACTCTTCCCGCCGGCTTGCTGGCCTGGAGAGGTGTTGGGCAAACACTGGAGAAGCAGCGCTACCACATTACATGCCAACCGTGGTACCGATTTCTGTGAAATAACAAACCGTCACAGATTCTCTGGAAGCCAGAATCTTGAATAATACCAGCAATACCACAGTAGCCCCCAAATTAAAGGGTGCAATCGCCAGGCGCGAAAGGGCAACAGGGCACCCCAGCAGCGGCCCTCTGTCCCTGCGGAACACAGCCCACAGGCCCGATCTTGAAAGCCGCAGGAAGGTGCTGGGGATTCGCAACCAAACTCCATCAAATTTACAAGAAAACAGAAGAGGGCAGTTAACGCCCTGAGTCAGCAAAGAGGACACAACCTCCGCATTTCCCAGAGCTGCTTGGCGAAGGACCTTGACTTGACCCCGGCTGTCTGCTCCTCCTTCTCCCACGAGCTGTGCCCTTCACCCTTCAGCTTTGTCTCTGGCCCCTCCATGTGCCCCTCTTCATGAGTTATTAATGGGATACTTGACTTGAGCAAATCACACAATAAAGGAAAAGACTGAACCTAAAGAATACAACGTGAAGGGTTTCTGAGCTCGCAGGTTGCAGGAACTGGTCTGCATTTAGCCTGCACTCTGTGCCATGGTGCTGGCGGGAACTTGACATCTCCGGACCTTTCTTACCTTCCCCACCTGCGGATATAATTCGGTTGTATTTTAAATCACCTGCCCTAAAGCGGAGTTTGAGTCTGCAGCCAACCGACCAGGATCAAGGAAGCCACTGGTAAAAAGAAACCGCTCAGCAGTGCGCGCCTATAATCCCAGCTACTCCAGAGGTTGAGGCAGGCGGATTTCAAATTCAAATCCAGCCTGGGATCTTGTCGCAAAATAAAATAAAAATGGCTGGAGGTGTAGCTCAGTGCTCCCTGGGTTCAATCTCCAGTCCCACAAAAGGAAAGAAAAAGAGAAATTATTTACTCTTCAAAGCAGTGATGGGGGACACCCCAGGAAGCTCCAGTGAACCAGTGGAACCCCACTAAGCCAAAGGGCAGTGGGAAGGTGGGGGGGTGTCCAGTCCAAAGGCCTGAGCACTCGGGGTGCCAGTGCCCAAGGTCAGGAGAAGACAGGTGCCCCAGATCAAGAAGGGAAAGGGAGGATTTGCCCTTCTTCTGTTTGCCTTTTCTGTTTGGGCCTTAACAGATTGGACGGTGTTGGCAGAAGAGGACCTTCTTTACTGGCTCTCCTGATTCAAAGGCTGATCTCTTCCAGAAACACCCTCACAGATGCGCCCAGAAAAAAATCTACCAGCTACCTGGGCACCCCTAGTACAGTCAAGCTAACATATGAAGCTAATCATCACACAGGCAAAGGAATATACTCAACTGGCAAAAAGGGTTGCTGACACCTGTTCGCACAGGCATGAGCGTTGGGGATATTCTGTTAAGTCAGAAAAAGACAAACACGTCGTACGGCTCCACGTAGAGGAGGAGGAGTGGTCAGATTCGTAAGGACCGAAAGCGCAACGGTAGTTGTCAGTGGCTGCCAGGGGAGAAGACGGAGGGTTGCTTAGTAGATCTAGAGTTTCACTTTCAAGAGATGAAAAAAGTTCTGGAATTTGGCTACACGGCTATGTGAATGTACATATAACACTACTGAACTGAACTGTTAAACATGGTTAAGACGGTACATTTTGCCAGGCCTGGTGGTGCAAGTCTGTAGTCTCAGCACTCTGGGAGGCTGAGGCAAGAAAATCCCAAATTTGAGCCCAGCCTGCACAACTCAGAGACTTAGCTGAGGCCCTGTCTCAAAACAAAAAAATAAAAAAGGGCTGGGATGTAGCTCAGTGCAAAGGCCCTGGGTTCAATCCCCAGTACCACAAAAAGGAAGGGGGGGGGGTAAATTCTATGTTATGTGTATTTTGCCACAATTAAAATTTTTCATTAAAAAGCTTCCACATATAAACTCCCCACTGCTGAGCAGACCCCGCTTTCCGTTTCGCCACGATGTCTCTTCTTAGCTTTGCATCCATCTGGTGCCAATTTTATTAATGGTAGAATGAGATTCAAATAAACTTTCCTCCAGAGAAAGGACAAACTCAGGCAATTCGCCAGGACAAAGAGTAAGAAAATAAGCAAACGCCAGTCCGGGAGGAGCCTGGGGCCGCCTGGGTGTGGCAGGCCTGCGGCCCTGCAAGGTGACCGGTCTGCTCGGAAACCTGGCATGAGCGGGAGGAGGGAGAGACGGGGTGGGTGGACTGAGCCCGGTTACAATTCACAAGCCGCATTATCCTTGTGCTTCCGGGTAGGGTCTCAAAGTTTCTTTCTGTGAGTCACAAAGGCTGCAAACCCGCAGGGCTCTCCTTACGTAGGCTGTCCTCAGGGGACCTCTCCCTCCGGCCGGCTCACCAACTGCCAGCTGCTTCTGAGCGTGCGTGTTTACAGAAACACCAACAGTTGGTGCACGCTCTGTGCCGTGTGATTGCGCGCTGCCCCGGAGCCCCGCGGGATTAGGAAAAGCTCTTTCCCTTTGCAGCAACCCGAGCGCAGCCCGCAGCGGCGGCAGCGTGCGACGTGCGCCACCTACTGGCCACCGGTGGTATCGTGGGCCCTGCTCGCGGTGCGCTGCAGGAGGCTGGGACAGGCCACCCGCCCACCGCCCGCCACCCGACGAATCTCAGGTTCGCACTCCCGAGCCCAGAGCGCCACTCACCTGAGCAAGCAGCTCCGGCTCCATAAAGGGTTCAGAAGAAGGCGCCTTAGGCTGTGCCATAACCTCATTCACGGCGTGCCCAGACTTGGGGAGGAGCGGAGTACACCCCCACTGTGGCTTGCAATTTTTATTTATAGCATTTGACAACCACTAAACCCTTTGACCCTTCGTAACAGCCAATATGAAGTGGGTGCTATTAAAGGTGGGGAAACTGAGGCAGAGAAAGCTTCTGTCACTGCCTTTGTGATACGCAGAGGGAATGGAAGTATTTTGGGGACGCTTGTTGGGAAGTAAACTAGAACATAATGGGTCTCTTTTTCGTACACTTTTTCAAAGAGAACACACCATTGTAAAGGTACCGAGTGTTCTCTTAATAATTTGCCAGATTTGGCCTAAAAGTTCCGCAAGCAGGTGAGTAAGCCTGACTTCGTGGCCATGGCTTCATTTCCTTGTTCATTTCCAAAACTACAGCTTGCGCATCTTCCAGCTTCCGTGCGAGACAACGGAGGGCTCGTCATCAACAAACACTCAAATAAAAATTAAGCTCGCATCACGAACATTGGCCACCGCTGAGGGTACCCTGATCTGAAGCCCTTTCACAGAATTTTGGGCAATAATGGAAACAAAGATAAGAAGTCTCTAAGTGTGACCTCTTCCTACAACCTTGCCAGCATTTGTTTTCTGAGTTCTTGATGATGGTCATTCTTTCTGGAGTAAGATAAAATGTCAGTGTTGTTTTAATTTGCATCTCTCTAATGGCCACTGATAGGTACATTTTCGGAAAGTTGGTGGCATCTTGTTGAAAGCCACCCCTGATATATAGGAGAAGAAGCCTCTGGCATGGCAACCTCCCCAGGGACCATCCACCTTCAGGAAGAAGATTCTAGAAGCGCTGTCTCCTACCTGAGCCCAAACCCCACTCTCCTGCCTCTTCTAGTGGGTCCCAGATAATGATCCCACAGTCTATTCTGGTCTATCCTGAAGGAAAAGGAAAACACTTCACTCTGATCCAGCTGCAGCTCCCCTCAACTCCAGCGCTTTGAACAGCCTGCCTTATCTGGAAGAGGCAGAGTGGCGCTGGTTCCGCCTCACAGAACCAAACTGACCGAGACAGGGAGGCTGATTTACGGTGACAGTGACCCTGCAGAGACAGCGGGATGAGAGAGCCCCTCCCAGGTTTCTGGGCTCCTTAGACTCAGATTTTGCCCGGAGGCCACGGCCTGCCTGCAGCAGAGACTTGAAAATCACACCCCATGCGCTTCTGTAGCACTTTCTATCTGTCCAGCTCTCGGGGGGCCGTTTTCACACTAGATGTCTGGAGCGAAACCCCCCCCAGTTGGAGGTGGGTATGGAGCCTCCCAGGAGGAGAGTGGGGTAGAGGATGTGGGCTGTGTGGCCAGGCTGGGGCACAATCGGCATGGAAATTCCATTTCCTGGCACTTTTCTCATACATGCCACGAGATGTAAGTCCCACATGAAAGAGAGTAGAAGTTGGGTCCACAGGAAATTGGAAGATGGGACTAATAAAAAGTTCTTACACATAATCTCCTGCCTGACAATTTCCTTCCTCTGAGACTTTTAAAGAAGTCTGGAGGTGGATGTGGGGCTGGAGTCAGGGGAGGGGATGGCTTCACTGGCAGAAGAGAAGGAGGGGGCGTGAGTGTGCCCACTGACAGAGGGCGCTGAGCCAGGGCCCAGCCTATCTCACCTGTCTGCGATAAAATCTGGAGACTTGGAAATGGCTGTTGATTGCATCTAATTCAGTCCCCTCCTGTGCCTCCTGAGGAAGCAAAGCTCAGCGAGGTTAAGTCTCAATCCCAAAGTCACCAGACTCGGTACGTCACATTAAAGTCCTCAGTCCCAAGACTGGAAAGAAACTGTGAAGGCTCTCACGACAGAGACCAAACACAGAGCCTGGGCCCCTTGATCTCTGCTGCTCCATGCTCTCTGCTCACGTCTACCCTGCAAAATGTGTTAGTGCAAAGGACTCAGCTCATTGACCACTGACAGTCGGAAGGGGTTGGCAATGGCCTTCTCCATTGAAGATGTCACGTTGACCTCAAGCAAAAGGAACTCACTGGGACACCATCAGTTTTGAGCTTTCAAAACCATGCCAGCTTTGGGGTGGAAAATTGTTCGGAGTATCCGCGAGAGAACAAGGGACATCAGTATAAAATTTAGTTTTGGTCCCTACAGAGAAAGGCAGTAAGGCTGGCAGGACCAGTGAAAGGTAGAAGTAAGAAGGCTCAAGGTTTTAGAAATTAGGGCCAAGGGAACCTGTGGCTGGGGTGCACTGAGGTTACAGGGTACGATGGTGTCAAGACAACCCCTGGAAAGATGGTGGAGACAATCTCTGCATAAAGAACATCTGAAAAGGGTACGTTCTGGCTGACAGATACGAGTGCAGTGCAGCGTAAGAGGTGTGAAGCCACCGAGGAGCAACCAGGGACCTCCACAGGGGCTGATAAATGGTAAGCAGAGACATGGGGAAGGATGAGATGAAATAGAGAATATGGCGAGAAAATAAAGTCAACCATCCCAGGAACGTCCAGGGTCTAGGTCAGGAGCTGGAGACAGACTCAAAAGAGGTTCTGTCTTAGTTCATTTTCTGTTGCTGTACCTGAGGCTTAGTCTCTTATAGAGAAAAGACGTTTTCTTGGCTAAGAGGCCTAGAGTTCCATTGATCAGGCCTTCGGTGAGGTAGATGGGAGTGTGTTCAGAGGAGATCACATGAATTTCAGGAAACCACAGGAGGCCAGAGAGAGTCAGGGGCCTGGCTTGCCATGTTATCACTGGCTTACGGGGCAACTAACCAGAGTTCCATGAGAATGACGTTGATCTCTTCTAAGGGCGGCAGCCCAATGACCTAACACTTTCTACTAGGTGCCACCTATTAAAAGTCCCACCATCTCCTGACATCGCCACACCAGGGAGACCAAGCTCCTGGCACATGAAACTTTGGGGGACACACTCAAACCGTGTCCAATCCGTAGCAGCCCGCCGGAGAGGTCCATCGGCAAAAGTCCAGCTGAACAGAGCTTCTAGGATTTGTGCAGTCCTGGATGAGTCATGTCAGTAAAAATATAAAAACAAACACAAAAAAACCTCATCTGTGCTACTCTCGGGTTCCATGAGGAATTCTGTCCAAGTTTTCTGTCTTCTGAATAAATTGAGTTTTTGTTTTTGATGGCTTCATCCTGTTATACTGAGTATTCATTCACAAGCTATTTATTGGACCTACTATCTTCTAGGTCCTGTTCTAAGCAGTTAAGAGCATAACTGAGTGAACAAAAGACGAAGATGCCCCACACTGAGGAGTTTATGCTCTAGAATTGGTCCTGGCACTCCCATCCCCCACAAAGTTCCACGCCCTTGTACCTGACCCCAGATGTCCCCCAACCGCCCTCCACCGGAACATGTCCCACACTGACTGTGCTACTCCTGTCCATCGGTGCGCGGCCCCTCCCTGGAACACACAGTAGATCCACATTGACCATGGCGATCTGTCCATCTGAGTGCCTGCTTAGTTCAGACTTCTTTGTTTCTCTGCTTTCATAAGAACTTGGCAGGTAGGAACCGAAATCAATTCGTGCACATAAATCCAGGCGTTTAACTAAACATTGTGATGAGAGTAGCCGAACAGAAAAAAAACAAGAAAATGAGAAATGCTATCAATTCCTTGAGCAGGTATTTCCTGAACTTAAATAATAGAGCCCAGGTAAATATCATTTCCATCTTCCTGGTATGTCAGCTCTCCACGGAAGTCAAAGAGAAGACAGCTTTGGATTGCAGAGTGATATCCTGTTCATAGTCATGGTGCTCCTGGTGGTCACTTCTCCAGCCCTGCTCCAGGACCCTGTAATTCACAGACACCTCCGACCCCCCAGGCGTGTAACTAGCACATGGGAACGGTGGGCTGCGGGGCCCACTAGGCGTATTCAGGACTGGGAGCCACACAGACACAGCCCTTTCCACCCTGACCTTCGTCTACCCGATAAGACCCACAGAACTAATCTCTACTGACTGCAATTAAAAACGCTTACAACTTCTCTGAAAGAGAATCCATACTGCAGATTCATCCACATTCATAAATACATTGAAGCTTCTTAATAAACTGTCCTATAAACAGCACACGTCATTTCTAATTAATACTTTATACATTCCTTATGCTTAAGTAGCCATTTACCCTTTCAAAACACTCTCCCATATATTCTAGAGACCTCAAAACCATGCGAAATAGCTAAGCAACTAGCTTGTCTAACAACAGACATAAATAAAATTCCTGCCTACTAACTGCTTGACATGGTGACATTTTCACAATTTGAAGACGCAAAACCCTCTAAGTGCATTTGTCCTGTGACCTGATCTAAACCGTCCCTGATAATTTGGGCAGTAACAAGGAACTCATGTGCAGGTGTGTAGATCTGCGCCCACTAGGGGGCACTCGAGGCCAGTCTAAGTGTGTCGCGCGGCCCCATCAGCTCCACCCTGACAGCTCAGCCAGTGATGTCCTGCAGGTAACAAACCAATCGTCCGCCTGCCGGCCCTCCAGATGGTGCCAGGAAGGACAACTGCCATTCCCACTCTGGGGACAAGGAAACAGGGTTTGATTGTGTTGGCCCAGAAACCCAGGATTTGAGAATTTGTATTCAGCGCCAAAGTGTTTTTATAATTACAAGAGGTGATCAAAATATACAGTGAATATTTACATTTTTTTAAGTGCATTACAGTACAAACATATTGCCATTAATCTCCCTCAAAATACTCCTTCACTTTGAACACACTTATCTCAGCATTCTTGCGTCTTTCCGAAGCAGTTCTGGAGTCCCCTTCATGAGTGTCTTTACCAAGTGTGATCAAAAATACAGTAAGCGCTGCGGCCTAGTGCCAGTCAACAGAAAGGCGGGCTGTTAAAAACATTACAGTACGTCCTTATCTACCGTATTGACCAGATACGGCACCGTGTGCCTTTGGCTCTTCCCCAAAGTCAAAATGACTGCGAAACGTGTTTTGAATCAATTCATGATAATGAGTCAGTCGCAGCACTGCAACTAAAGACAATCACAAAAGAGGACTTCCAGAACTGCGCCAGAACTGGCAAGAAGGGTAAGTGTGTTTGAAGCAAGGGGGAGTATTTTTCAGAGGATTAATGGCAGTGTGTCTTTTACTGCAATGATTTTTTTAAATTTAAACAGTCACCAGATCTGTCCATCACACTGCCTACATCCAGAAACAACCACACAGGCTGAGCAACACTCTCGCCAGCGATCTCTGCTCCTCAAAGCCCTTCTGCAAAAACATACTTCTTATCTGTCCCTCCCATAGATCTATGAGGGGACAAGGAAAGGAGATCTGGTTGCATCCAGCCATGATGTTCCCAGGGTCCCAGAAAGAGAAAGGGCTTGGTGGCCTAGGTCCTCAGGCAGCCTGTTGGAGGTTTTTCCCAGCCTCCACTGGGAAAGAACAAGTAACCATTTCCAGAAGGTTCCAGAAGTTACCACAAGTCCAGGTTTCTCTTTCTCCACTCCAGTCTACAAAGACACCTCAATGCTGCAAGCCCAGCCTGCTTCCTAGTGCCAGACAGCCCTGTCTCCTGGTATTAAAAGCCACATTCCCACCAGTGAGGAGGGGTGGGCCACACCTCCCTTTGTCGGGGATCCTCCCCTCCCAGGGCTAGTGGTTCACCTCCCCCTGCGAGTCTTCACATGTACAGTGTGTTTTTTGTAAGTTACTTCTGACTGGGCCTTGCTTTTCGATCCAGTCTGGCAATCCCTACCTCAATCTATATCATACCACTTGGTATTTGAGAAACTTTGCAGCCCAACCCAGCCTCTTACATCACTGTCATTAAAAGACTCTGACCTCCTGGGCTGGGGGGTGGGGTGGCCATCGTTTCAGATCGTTTAGGGTCACCTTTTTAGGTCCACCTCCTGCAGGGCTCCGGAACCCAAGCAGTACAGGACTGTGTAAGGCTGCTGTGTGCTGGCTGCCTGCCACTTTCTCAACGCCATTCCAGGGAAGGGAGAGGGTTGATGGATTTTTGCATTTGGAACTTTCAGACCCTAATCTCACCTCCCAGCCCAGGCTGCTCCTTCTCTACCTACACAGTCTCCTGTCTGGGGGGGTGACTGCTCTTCGCACTGTGCCCATTTAGACATGTGCCCCAGAGAGCTCCAGGCTCTCTGCTCTGCCAGACACCCATTAACTTAAAAGAAGAGAGGTTTATCTTGGCTCATGGTTTTAAAGGCTGGCTCCAAGGCAGAAACCGGATGGTGAAAGGACACAGTAGCAGACAGCTGCTTGTCCCATGCCAGGCAGGATGCAGAGAGACAGGAGAGGGGCTGAGGACAAGGCCTGACCAGGCCCCACTTCCTAACACAGGAGACTTTGGGGGAGCATTTTAGATCTAAACCGTCATACATTCCAAACAAAATGAAAAACTTATGTAAAATCAAAATATATTCAGGACTTCGATGTTGAAAACTGCAGAATACCAATGGGGAAAAGAAAATCAAAAGCCTCAATAGAGAGATATACCATATTTCCAGATTCATAGCAAGACAGCAATTCTGTCCAAAATGATCTAAAGACAGTACAATTCCTGTCAAAATCCAAACAAAGGAAGCACAAGGCCCTGAGTTCGAGTCCCAGCACCAAAAAAAAAAAAAAAAAAAGGGACTGGGATGGAGCTCAGTAGAAGAGGATCCTAGGTTTGATCCCCATTAGCATCAAAACAAAATCCAAACAAAGGTTTTCATAGACATAAGTAAGTTAACTTTTATATTTGTATAGAAAGACACAGGAACTAGACCACCTTAAACAATTTTGAAAAAGAAGAAAGTGAGAGGAAAAACTTATTACATCATGACACTGTGGTATTGGTGGGGGACAGACACACACATCAGCAGAACACAATACAGAATCAAAAAATAGAAAGATAACAACTGTTATGGTTTATGTCTAGATGTCCCCCCAAAGCCTCATGTGGTAAGAGATAGCTGGATCTAGAGTGTGTGATTACTAAATTAATCCACTGATTGGTTTGGCATGGTTCTGCTGGGATCAAGGATGTGACGTTAGGATTAAGGGTATTATGATTAAGGGTGGGAGTACTGCCCACCCTAAAGACAGGTAGCCTGGATAAAATATAAAATAGAGGAAGAAGCTGGCTAGCTGCGTGTTTGCGTTCCTTGCCTACCTTTGCTGCCTTCTGCCTGTCTGCCATGCCACCCTGCCTCGCGGACCCAGCTGACTGCGGACTGAAACCTCTACAAACTGTGAGCTAATAAACCTCTCTCCCCCTAACTTTGGGTGTCAGGTATTTTGTCCCAGCAACAAGAGAAAAGTAACTAAGACAACAACTGACAAATTTGCAAAAGCAAGTCAATCAAGAAACAATAACCTTTTCAACAAATTATGCTGGAGCAATAGCACATCTACAGCCAGAAAAATGAAATTTGACTTAAACTTCACCCCCGACATCTCACACAAACCTCACAAAATTATGGATTGGGGATTTATATGTAAATTGGAAACTATACAACTTTTAGAAAATAGACATAGGAGAAATGTTTGTGACCTAGGGCTAAAAGAAGAGTTTTTAGACTTGATACCAAAAGTGTGCCCCAAAAAGGGAAAAGATGACACTGTGCCTCATGCAAATTTAAAACTTTGGCTTCGGGAGAGACTTTATTAGGAAGATGAAAAGACAAACCACAGGTGAAAAAAAGTACTCTGCAAACCACATATCTGACAAAGGACTTGTATCTAGAATATATAAAGAATTCTCAGAACTCAACAGTAAAGAAGGAAACAATTCAAATAGAAAAGATACCTTACCAAAAAAGATACACAGAGAGCAAAAAAAAAAAAAAAAAAAAAAAAAAAAAAAAAAAAAAAAAAAAAAAAAAAAAAAAAAAAAAAAAAAAAAAAAAAAAAAAAAAAAAAAAAAAAAAAAA
>PVJO010027264.1:0-19887 GCA_004026905.1 Hystrix cristata | reverse complement strand
AGATCCTTCATATTGTCTCCTTCTTTTTCATTCACTCCTATCACTCTTATATTGTTCCTCTTTGCATCATCTTGCAGATGTTGTAGTGATATTTCATATTCTCTAGCTATTTTTAAGAGGTCTTTCTTTTCATTCTCATTAATTGCTGATCTGTCTTCTAGTTCTGAGATTCTATCTTCGCTCTCATTCATTCGGCTCCTTATACTTTCCAGCGAGTTTTTTTATTTCTTGGATATCTGTATGGATCTGTTTCATGGGCTCCATTTCTTTGCTAAGTTGTATATTCAAATTTTCGATTGTTTTTCTTAGTTCCTCTGTTTTTATATCTGTGTCTACCCTGAACTCACTAAGCAAATCTTTCATTGTGTTGGTCATCTCTTTCCTGACCTTGTCTATTACCTCTAGCTTGATGTTCTCTATTGCCATGCCTATCTGTTTTTCAACTTCTGTTGCTGTCATCTCTGAGAGTTTGATTGGGTGGCTTCTGAATTCCTCTATGTCATTCTCCTCTGTGTTTATTCTGGGTGGGCTGGGGGTCTGGGGTTGTGTTTTGCCTCTGTGTCTGGTCATTTTCTTTGCATACATCTGTACTTTATCCCTCTTGGCTTTTTCTCCAAGTTGGTTTGATATTTTCTTTGTAAGAGGTTACAAAAAGATATTTAATAGTGTCCTCCTCGGAAATTTCTGTTTTTGTGGTTTCTTCTGGGTATACACACGTATTTCTTGGCTTTTATGACCTTTATGCCTCCAGGGTTATCTTCAATGATAAGGTCATGGTTGGCTCTACTTGGTAATGGTGGTTTCGGAGAGGGGAAGGGAGAAGAGAGTAACAAAGAAAAGGCTAAAAGAGGGACAATGGCAGGAGAAAGAAGAAGAGAATACACAAACATACAGACAAGCAAAAAAAAAAAAAAAAGAGAGGCTGGGGGAAGAGCAGAGGATAGTGTTACCTGTGTTGAGACCCCAACCTTATTCACATATTTTGATGGATCCAGACCCTGCTGGTGCTCGGGCTGGCTCTGTGCCCTGGCTGTAGCCACCTGGGGTGGGCGGTGGGGGCAGGGCCTAGCAAGGCCGGCCAGACTCTCTCACCTCATTCCGCCGTATTCTGTAGAGCAGGAGGCTGGTGGCGCTATTCACGGGCCACCCTGCCAAATCCAGGCAGGTCCCTGCAGCTAGCAGTCCAGTTAGGGAACCTGTCTGGAAGCATATATTTTTTTTTTAAATCAGGTGATTTATTTATTGCAGTTACAACTTCCTTACCTGCAAACAATGAGAACTAGTACTACAAATCTCAGGGTTCCTCTGGGGTACGTTAAAATTCCAAAACTTTCTTACAGATATTTCCAACTAGCAAATATATTTTGTTTCAAAATTTGCCTAGATTGTAGATGCACCATTTTCCCTAAAAGGCACATATTTGTCCATTATTATCTTTGATACAAGAATTCATGCAGATTCAGAGGAGAATATTTGTCATATTATCATTACTTTGATGTATTTTCTGAGGCACTTGCCACGTAGTTGAATTACATTTTAAAATATTATGACTATATTACAAATCACTATATTACAAATCATTGTTGATGTTAATCACCCACTACTTTGGTGTGTATATATATATATATATATGTACAAAGACCAATCTAGTTTTCTGTGTGCTTCATATCAAATCCTCATAATCAATAGATCAAATTATTACTGTGCTGTAAGTTTGACCTTTATCCAAAATCCATTTTACTATGTCTGATATGATAAATAATTATTTGTGTCACGTTGTTTCCAATTCAGATATATCCATCCACATGTAAAGTGCAGGATGATGACGTATATGTACAAGGAATGTGTTTGATCCTTAAAGAAGAATCCTATAAAGTACCTCTGGCTTTGGGAAGTAATCAGTTAATTTCTAACAGTTTTCAGTAAACTAAGCAACAACGATATCCCAACTTGGTCAATAGCATATTATTTACACATGTGTTCCCACCACATTTGAAGCTTCTATTATTAGAGAAAATCATTTGACATATTATCAGTCTGCAATATATTTTCCCATTTTAACTGTTTGGTACCCATGCAAAACGCCATTATCTTCTCTTTCGTACTGTGATATTTACCTAATTTGGCACTAGGCCTTGTGATTCTTTATCTATCCATAGTTCCAGAATAAGGTGCATCATTTGCAACCCCTTGGAATTATGGTATTACACATATCAAACATTAGGACTGATTAACCATTGAAAACCACTGGTATCATAGATGCTTGACCAAGCGTCCACAATGCAAGTGGCATTCAGACAGATAGATTCGATGGATAGTAAGATAAATATATTTACTGTATATTAATTTTAAAATATTGAGTTTTATCTTGATATTTTCATACACACATATAACATACTTTGATCATGTCCATCCCCCATTACCTCCCTTACAATGCCCTTTCCCTTTCCCCAATCTCCTTCTACTTGTCTAAAAGTCTCCCTTCTACTTTCATATCATCTTTTTTTCCTGAAGCCCACATATTAGGGAAAATATGTGATACTTTTTTTCTGAGTATTGCTTATTTTCCTTGACATGATGATCTACAGTTCCTTCCATCCATTTCACTATAAATGGCATGATTTTGTCCTTCATTTTGGCTTAATACTCTACTGTGTATGGATGCCACATTTTCTTTATCCATGCATTATTGATGACACCTAGCCTGACTCCAATTCTTGGCTACTTCAAATTGTGCCACAATAAACATGTGTATCCAGCTATCTCTTTGGTGTGTTTACTTTAATTTCTTCAGGTATATACTGAGAAGTGGTGTAGCTGGATCACAGGTAATTCTATCTTTAGTTTTTGAGGAACCTCCATACTGATTTCCATAGTGGCTTTTTTCATTTACATTTCCACAAATCATGTGTAAGGGTTTCTTTTTTCCCCACATGCTCTTCAGCATTTTTTTATTCTCTAAAATATCTATTTTGACTGAGTGGGATAGAATCTCAACATAGTTTTGATGTGAGAATTCCTGAAGATGTTGAACATATTTTTCATTTATTTATTGTCCACTTGTACTTCTTTTGAGAAGTGTTCAATCCATCTTCCCATTTTTGAGTGGCACAATACAGGTATTTTTTATGATGTAAGTTAACTCTGTCTTTCCAGTATCCTGAATCACTAAGAAAGCTACTCTCTTCCAACTACAGATATAGTTATGATTATTCTTTTAAGGAAAGGCTGGCTCCTCAGATGACCAACATTTGGGAGCCCCAATAAGATGAGCAGCTAAAGATGACTGCCTAAAAAATATTCCAGTCACAATCAGCACGCCTGGAATCATCTTCCTAGCATTGCATGAGTGTCGGGTATGGGTCTCCCAGGCGTATTCATCCAGAGTTAGTGCCAGTGAAGAGACGAGTGATAGCTGTGAGCTCAGCACTGACAGTGTTCGGGGTAAGAGTCCAAATTTCCTTTCTGCCCTAGCATAGAATTCACAAAGTGGTAAAGTATGAATGATATTATTTTTGATGATATTTTCAAATGAAGTCAATCCCAGAAATACAAGCAATACTGTTAGAGTTTTGAGAGGAAAAATAAATTTTCAGAACCTCTCCCAATTCTTCCCAGGCATCTTCTAAAGCTCATATTGGAAATGATTGTTCTAAAACACCCACCAACTGAAATCATCAGAGGGTGCCTGATGTGAAGGATACAATGTCAAATATTTTAGAATTATGGAATTTATTACTTCTGAGATTTTTTTTCTCTCTTATTTTTCCTCAACTTGATTTTGCTGTCAACTTTTATCTCTTTATTCTGGAGGCTGGTATTAATCATTCAAAAATAATTTCTTATACGTACTTCCCACATCATAAAAGTTAAAAAAAATAAATACAGGTTATATGCACAGTATCTATTGTTTGTATTGAAATGGTGGTCTCTTTCACTGGTACATCCATCACTATAGACTCATTGAATAAAATATGTTAGTTTCACTTAAAGGAGGTAAGAATGGTAAAAGTTATGAGAAAGATAACTAAATATGAATGTGTACCAATTCTGTATAATTATGGAAGAATGATACACAGAACAAACTTAGAAGATGACATCATAATGTAAGAAGTAGCATAAGGAAATTCTCTCTCTCTGTCTCTCTCTCTCTTTCTCTCTCTCTTTAAATTTAAGAAGTACCATCTCAGGCAAAATTGTCATTCTGAAGAGTTCTATCCAACCTCTTGTTTTCAGCACTGCAAAAATTAGGAGGGTTGCTGGGCATGATGGCACATGCATGTAATCCCAGCACTCAGGAAGCTGAAGCAGGAGGATTAGCACAAGTTCAAATGAGTCTGGTTTATGAAGTAAGTTTGAGGCCAGCCTGAATGACATGAGGAGACCCTGACTCAACTGCCCCTGCAAAAAAATAGGAGAGTTATATTCTCTCTGTCTCAGTTTCCCCTCATGTAAAAGATGACAAAATTGTTTTGAACTATTAAAATATATTTTTAAAATTATTTATAAATTTTTCGAAGTATTTTATCAGATAATGAAGTCTAAGCTTCTAAATATATGAACACAAAACCATTTTATTAATTCACATTTTGAGTTGAATTACGACTTTATCATTTAGTCATCAATATATTAACCAGAGATTACTTTTAAAATAACTAAATATATAATCAATGTGAATTTCACATATAATAAATTTTGAATCAAACTTTAGATAAATCTGTATTTTTTACACAGATTTTAGAGATTTATGACAACTAGGCTTGTCAGATGAAAAGATGAAGCATTCACGGAACATTGTCTATGTTGAGAAAGTCCAAGCAGGAATATAAACTTTGTGTCTAACATAATTTTAAAAGATTGTGTGATATACACATTATTCAAGTTCACATAACTTTCCATCCAGTGAGACATTAATGAGCTATCTGATGTAATTGTCTGTGCCTGTCAGTTTGAACTTTCAGGATCACTTTACAGAAACCCTAATGTTATCATGCTAGCAGCATCTTCTAGAATTGGTATATTTACTTTATTCTGAGGTATTTTGGAAAGCACACTTCACAGTCTAAAATTTAAAATACCCGACCCAGGCAACTATCATCTAGAAGTCTGGATAGTTCATTCAATTTCTTTTTTTGTGGTTGAAGTGAAATTGATAAAAAGTCAGTTTGCGAAATCTCACAGAGCTGCAAGGATCCATGAGACTGATGTGAATGAAAGTCTTTATAAAATCAAAGCAGTATCCTTGTATCCTACAAAGGGTGGTTATTCTAGTTCCCATTGTGGTTCAGCAAGAACTATTTTGAAGAATGTATTGTGGATGTACATTAATTCTGTATTACCAAAATAATATTTTTACTTTTAATGAGAATTTCGTGCCTACCTTTTGAGATGAGTATCATAAACACAATGTGTTTAGTGAACACATCATAGCCTGATGCAATGAATAATGATAAATATGTATTTACCTAAAGATGTTTCATTTTTTTCCCTCAGAAAATAGATAATCAAAATAAATCAGAAGGAGTTCCTCACAAATGAAATAAAAAGTCTAAAATGACCATTAATATAACACTTGTACACACATTTCTTCTGGTCAGAATAAAATAGAAACTGCTTTCCATATTTTTTTCCTTTAGTAAACTAGTACAAAATCCAGAAAGATAGTAGTAGGGCCGTGTAATGATATAAAAGTATTAATTTCATCATTTGGGTATATATTTAAAATTTTAAGAAATAAATTTGAGATAACATCTGTAATGAGAATAAATTTGATATGAAGTAACAAAAAGTAATTATTCTATGAAATAATGTGTTATTATGCATAACAAGAATTGTAATGGCATGTTGATTCCAGAATTGGTAAATTCAATGAAGACATCAAGCACCATTCTTTTTACTTTTCTTCTCTGTTGGCTGCAAAACACTGGCTTGCTTTTAAGCCAGCTCCTTCCTTATATACTTATGAGCTCTTTACAGAAATCCTAAGCTTTACACTTGGAAGTGTTGATATTGGGTGGAAAAGGAAATGCTAAGTTTAGGAAGTCTCTCTCTCTCTCTCTCTCCCTCTCCCTCCTCTCTGCCTCTCCTCTCCAGCAAAACCACTTCCCCGTAGCAAATATTCTTTCATACTTTTTGAGGTTAAAAAAGTTCAGATACCCATCCATAAACCAATCACTGGCTAATACAGGACAGCTGTAATTGGCTCAGATTCATCAGAGTGTCTCAGACTTCATGGTGATGGAAGAGTAGATATTTGAACAAAGCCAGAGGTCTTCCCACGAAGATCAGGGGAATGGCTCGCCTCTGGATACCAATCTTGTCTGCCATCACACGGACTATTAAAGGCAAATAGAATGTCAATTCAACCTCTAAGTAAAATGAATAATGTAATAAATAAAAGTAATTAATTACCTGTAACTCCAATGATATTATAATACAAGGATAATATATATATCCTTTTCAGTGAAGACAACTTTAACATAATAATATTTTAACACATTTCATGGCTATTTTTCTTTTTATTATAATTTTAATAGATGTAATAATTACACATATGGCCATAAAATACATGTATATAATGGGACATTCAAATTAGGATAATTCACATTTGTTTCTCCTGAAACATTTATCATATTTTTATGTTGTGAAGATTTTAGCTCTTGTCTTCTAGTTCTTTGTAAGCTATAAAATAAAGTGTTGTAAACTATAGTCATTCTACTTTAGTGCAGCATATTAGAAATTATTTCTCCAATATGACTGTATTTTGTTACCATTATTTCACCTCCGTTAATTCCCCCCACTTCCCTTCTTAGCATCCAGCAACCACTATTCTACACTCTAGTTCTTTTTTTAAAATTTTTATTTATTTATTCACTTATTTATTTACACTCTAGTTCTTGAAATTAATTTTTTGGCTTCCATACATAAAACAAGAATTTAGTAGCTGTCTTTATTTCACTTCACATGTTGCCACAAAGGAAATGGTTTCATTTTATTTCACAACTGAATAGTATAAGATCCACATTGTATACATGTCACATTGTCTTTGTACATTCATTTGTCAGTAGATTTTTTGATTGATTCCATATCTTGCCAGTTGTAAATAGTGCTACACTAAACGTGGAGTTCAGGTATCTCTTTTATAGAACAATTTCATTTCATTTGTATATATACCTAGTTGTGGGCTAATTGGATGCTGTGGTAGTTCTATTTTCAACTTTTAGAAGAACCTCCATAATGCTTTCCATTATGACTTTATGAATTTATGTTCTCACCAAGAGTGTATAAATTCACATTTCTCTGCAACCTCACCAGATATGCTACATTTTTTTCTTTTGGATTAGAGCCATTTTTAACTAAATGAGACAATATATCATTCACAGTTTTGATCTGAATTTCCCTGAGGATTACCTGACCTTTCTTCACATACCTGTTGGTCATTTATGTATCTTCTTCTGAGCAATGTCTATTCAGATTTAACGCTCTGAGGAACTGAGTACAGAAATGGAAACAATGCTACCAGAAAAAAAGAAAGAAGGAAGAAAGAAAGAAAGAAACCTTTAAGCTGGAAAATACACTAAGTGCCATTCAAATATGATGGAAGTCATTGAGCCATCAAATAGAAAAGAGAATCAGTGAGGTCAAAGACAGTTTGTTTAAAAAGATATAGAAGAGTCAGAAGGAAAACAAAAATGAATAAAGAAAGCAGACAAAACATTGGACAACATTGAAAAGAACAAATACTCACCTTATTGGGGTACAAAAAGAACTTTTGACTACTAAAGAAGTAAAAAGTTTATTTGAGGAGTGCCTAACAAGAAACTTCTCAAATCTAGAGAAAGCTAAAAATATCCAGATATACAAAGGCTAAAAGCCAGCAGTTAAATTTAACTCAATCAAATTTACCTCAAGTCATGTTATAATCAAGGTCTCAAAGATGAAAGATAAAGAAAAGATTTTCAAGATAACTAGGAAAAAACTAACTTATAAATATGACCTGCTTCACCTGATTGCAAATTTCACAGCAGAAACCTCAGGGACCAGGAGAGAATGGTGTGACATTTTCAGGGTACTGAAGGAAAGAAACAAAACAAAACAAAACAAAACAAAAAAACTACCAATTAAGAATATTGTATCCAGAATTCAAAATAATGATTTAAAGGTACTCAAATGACAAAGAACACCATAATATAAGCATTTGTTTGCTTAATGGGAACTATGATTCTTGTATGTTTGCGCTGTTCTTTTAAATGTTTTCTTTCTTTGTCTTTTAGATTTTTGTTTACTTGCTTTTTGTTTGTTTGTTGTATTTTTGGTGTGACTGCATTGTTTAAAAAACCTGTCTTCACTCTCAGGAATTCTTTCTTTGAATGGTTCCGAAGCATTGTTGATACTCTCGACTTTATTTTTTGAATTTCATTTACTGAATTCTTTTTTGTTGTTGTTGTTGTTGTTGTTGTTGCTAGGGATTGAACTCAGGGTCTTGTGCTTCCTAGGTAAGCACTCTAACCACTGAGCAAAATCCCCAGCCTCCATTTCATTTACTGAATTCTTCAGCACCAAGCTGTTTGTTTGGTTCTTCTTATGATCTCTACCTCTCAACTAAATTTCTCTTTGAGATAATAAATTGTTTTCCTAATTTTTTTGAATGATCTGTGTCTATTTTCTTGTATGTCATTGAGTTGCTTTAAATCATTATTTTGAGTTCTTTTTCAAACAATTCATCAATTTCCTTTCCTTTGGAAACTGTTGTGTTTCTTTGAAGCATCCTGTTTTCTTACTCGTTCGTGCTTATTTTTTCCTAACTTGATATTTATGCCTCTAACTGTTTTCGGGGCAGCTTTCATTGTAACAGACTTTCTCCTAGAGGTATGTTCTAAAGTGTAGGATGTGTAGACTAATTCGGCTTTAATTCCAGGTGGGCACGATAATGTAGTGTCTGTGTAACTCTTTCAACTATAATCGATGTTGATGATGCCTGTGGGTGTCTGAGGGGTGTGGCTGTGTCCTAGCTTGTGGGTGCGTCCCTCACCATCTAAGCTGCCGCTGTTTCAGGCGGCGCAGAGGAATGGCGCATTCTGCTGTGGGTATGAAGTACCCAATAGTTTCTGCAGGTTTTGTGGAAGCAGGACCTCCCTCCTGGGTAGTCGGTTTCTGAAGATCATGTGAGGGAGGCTCAGCTGCTCCAGAGAGTCTGGAAAGCCATAGTGCAGTGTTTGTTCTCAGTAGCAGGGCAGAGCATCTATCAGTGTCTGAGGGACATGCAGGCGCCACGCACTGCCATTTAGTCCGGGTGGGATGCTCACCAGCTTCTGGGAGCTCCCTGGGATACTTTGAGACACCAAAGGGAACACATTGGCTCGGGGCATTTGTCCAACAGCTTTCTGAGTGCCTTAGCATGCTGAGGTATCCAGAGCAGAATGTTTAGCCACTCCCCCACTAAATTGGCAGTCCAATTGCTTAAGAATGCTAGAGCCAAGGGTACACAGGTGTGACAACCCGGCAGTGTTGTGGAGCAGCAGAAGACTGAATGGGGACATCCGAGGGTAGGCAGTGTAGACCAGCTTCTTCTGGGAGCAAGGTCAGCCAGGCTGCTTAGGGTATCCACTCAGCTTCTGTGCAGTATCCCAAGCAGAAGGAGTTCCAAGATTATGTTCTGTGACAGGAACTCTGGCGGAGGGACAACCCAAAGGACGCACATGGTGCGGCTGTTGAAAGGTCACTGGAGTCTGCATTCACAGTGTCTCTGCTACATGCTCAGTACATTCTGGCAGTACACTATGCCTCAACACTCCAGTGACATAATTGTGGTGTTTTTTTTGTTTGTTTGTTTGTTTTGCTTACTTTCATCCTTTTCTTTGTGTAGGAAAGCGTTCCAGTTACCTCTAATCAGCCATTATACTGATGTTCAATATTTTTAAATTATAATTTGCTATTTATTTTTGAGATAAATCTTCTGATTTTCAGTGTTTATAATACTATATATTTCACAAAATATTATTCACAGCTAATTTCTAATTTTGTTAATTTATCACTTGCAAGTTTCAAAATTGATTTCACCTTTTATATGCAGCTTTAGAAACACAGTTCTTGGCATGCAGACTAGACCAGATTTCTCAATATCTATTCTTGTATACATCTTTTCTATTTTCAGCACTGATAAGTCTTGTCTCAGTTCTGGGAGACTGAATACATTCCAAGAATTTATAATTTCTCACCTTGTCTCTTTGCCTTGACCCATGATTATGAGTAGAGTTCATTGTAGATGCAGGTGAAAGGCCTTATGAAATGCAGTAACCGGTGTGCTATTTGCTACATTAGAGGTCAGAGTGCATGTTTTTTTTTTCAGTTTTAGTTTGACCTGATATCTGAGGTTATGTTTCAGCTGTCCTTTTGCCTCATTTCAGAGGACACAGTAGATTTCTTGATGTAGTTCTCTGCTATTCTATTAGTCAAAGAGATTTTACAGTCGGCCTCTTTTTGTCATGCTGGACAGCAATTCTTCTTTTTTGACCTGTACCTTTTCTTTAAAAACACTGTTTTCCTCCTCTGATGACCCAAATGTCCCAGTAATTCCAATTTGTGAAGTATTTCCAACTGCACTGATACATGTGTGCTTTCCTATGGCTCCAAAGATCAGTGAAATTTCTAGAAGAAAAGAAATTCTAATTCTTTTCTGCATATAGTATGTGTAGACACATAGAGGAAGCCAGAAATGGCTTGCATATATTTTGTTGTTTTTCCCACATCCTATTTACCTACCGTGTATGAGTTTTTCTGTAGCTTCTTTATGATTTTCCTGGCAACCTATCAGAGTGAAAGTATTGAATTGGAAGGCTCAGTCACCCGGGGAACTACCAGAGCCTCTGCCCTGGAGGCTTACCAGTCATTTAAAATTTGGGTGAATGTCGTTACTGGCCTTGGAATTTACAAATTATATCTCTTTGTTATAGTCGTGCCTTGTTGGCCAAATATTCTTTAATCTTTTTACTAAAAAATATTTATCTGATAATTATTGCATATTTCAAATGAGTAGAAAACATTTCAATCCATTGGCTTAGTCTTTATAAAAGAAGATTCTTTTACCTAGTTTTTATTCTTCTGAGTCTACCAATTTCTTTGGTGAACCAAAGAAATACACTGACTGGTGAACCAATTTCATACATTGACTTTTTAAAATTACTTTTTGTACAAGGACCAGGCATAATCACTTCGTTAACCAAAGTAAAATTTAGGTACAGGGAAATGCATATATCTCGAGTATGCAATTAGAGTGTTTTGATGAATATATACACCGTGTGAGCCTACTAAGGCTATAGAGTCTTTCAGTGTCCACATAAGGTTCATCCATTGCCCCTTTCAGTTAATAATCTACATTTTCGGCCACAAATATCTTGGTTTTTATCAACATAAATTATGGTCTTATATTAAATAAATAGAAGCGTATGGTACATAGGCATTGGCTTCTTTCAGTAAACATTTTTTTAAAATTTATGTTGTGTGTAACGATACTTCATTTTTATTGCTGAGTAGAATTACATATTAGAAAATCAAGATTTTCTATTGATTCTTCTCTTGATGGACATATTGCTTGTTCTAAATTTATGTTTCTATCATTATTTACCCATAGTTTGTAGATAGGCAATTAATGATTTTATAATGTTGACCTTGCATTTTGAGAAATTGCTAAATCCATCTATTTGTTCCTATTTTGCAAGATTTCTTAGAATTTTCATGTAGTCAGCAAATAAAGGAACTTTCTTTCTTTCTTCTTTTTTCTTCTTTTTTCTTTTTTGTGTTATTTCTCTTTGTAGTCTCAGTATACCAGTTAGAGCTTCAAACACACAAAGAGGTAGAAGCAGCAGGAATAAGCATGTTTGACTTATTCCTAATTAGAAGGAAGTACTACATCATTAGTTACATTTGTGATGGGTTTATTTTTATGCCATGTATAAGTTGAGAATGTGTCCTTGTAGTTCTAGTTTACTAAGATTCTTGTCACAGATAAATCCATACAGAAGTTCATATATTCATACTTTGTCCTGTTAATATGATGAACTGAATTGATGACAATATGATCAAGTATAAGTCCCACATGTTTATGATGTGCTTATGTATATCTGGATTCTATTTTCTGATGATTTTAAAGGTATTTACATCCATATTCACAAAGGATATTTATGAATGAGTTCTCATAATGTTAAGTAATCTTTTTATATCAGAGTCCTTAGAACGTTTGTGTTTCTACTAGTTTGCAGAGTCAAATAGCACCTCAATTTTTCACCAATTACTGATGTGTACATTTTCCTTTCTCAGTGTTATCAAAACAGTATCAAATCTCTTTCCTCTTAGTTGCCAAAACTATTGAAGCCTTGGTCCACACGTTATCTAGACATGTTTTCCAACCCCTCTTTTGCTACAACTTCCTTTGCAGTCCATCTACTTTCACCAACGCTCAAGCGGGTCTGTCACTGATATCCTGTGTGTACAAGCCCTTATTATCAGTCAACATGGTTCTCTATGAAGTTCAGCAGTCTCAGTCTTTCTTATATTATCGTAAATGTTTGCCTGTCTCATTGACCTTACGCTTTTCCTATCTCAGTCTCCTTGTTTTTCCTTATCTCTAGTGATTTCTTCTTTATCGTCTTCCTTTATATTCTCTCTTCATAGGTTATGATTATTTCTTAGCGCTATGGCCAAAAATTATTGTCAATATTAGTTTCGATTCAGAGTTCTGTGCTCCTATTCCTGTTTCCTGACACTGCCCTTCAATATCTGTGACCATCTCATACCGTACACCTTTACATCTGAACACATCACATTAATTCTGAGTTATTCTTTCTCTGAGTATTCAGTGTTTTCCAGGAGCACTGGCATCATCCCCTCTACGGAAGATAAAACCATACGACTCTGGATTTTTCTGCAGACATTCAATTGGCAATACTTCTCAATTCTAGCCCTTTAATCCTTGTCACATTTGGACTCCTATTGCTAAGGTCACTCTTCTTGCTTTGCCGTATTACTACACTGACCCCCTATCTGGTCTCAGATCTTAGAGATGCTTCTCTCCATCTGACTCTTCTTAAACAGTGCTGTGAGTTTTACTTCTGAGTACTTGTGTTAAAGCTCAGGATTATTTTCCTCAAACAAGCATACTAGAAAGGAATCCTATATCCTGAACTGTTATTCAAGAGAATCTATATTCTAGACCTTTGTAATAATTTCTACCCATTTTCCTTTTGCTGCTGGCCTGTGTCAAAACCAAGTAACTTACTTTCCTTTTTATGCCTTGTGCTTCACACTGCACCCTTTTCTGTAATACTTTTAATTGTCTAATCTGGATCTTCCCCCTTCTTACCATCTATACCATAAGCTAGTGGTTAATGATAAACTCTCTAAAGTGAATCTATGTTGGGTTACCATCTGTCCCAGTTTGCAATCTGTCTTTACTATTTAATCACTGTACAGTTTCTTTAGTGTATTAATGTAAATGAGGATAATATTACCTATCTGTGTTTTATTAGCATTCAATAGAGCATTAAATAAGAGGATTATAGAAAGAGAACATGACACACAGTAAACACTAAGTATTTGCCAGTTTTTGCTATTATGTATACATTGGCCCAGCTCAAAGTGCTTCTATTCAAAAGATTTAATTCTTATCATATTGTATGTTTTTTACTAGATTATACAATTTTAACTGGAATCCAAGAATGAATATTGTTACCCCAAAGTACATGGAGATTATTTTATCAAATCATCATGGTTAAATATAATAAATATTTGCTATATGAATTACCTAGTCTCTACGGATTCATTTTCCTTTAGCTATTTGAAATTTTAGCTATTTTAAAGTGACAATTTGTCTCAGCCATCTTTGGCTTGATTACAACCACTAAACTATTTCCTTGAATAAGAATTTAAAAATATTTTCAGGGAAAATATATTTCTGAGTCTGGGGAAATAACATACTATCACAAATTCTTGTTAGCCAAGTTCACCTCACATCATTTTGTGTCCTGAATCTCACAAAATGTTTTAAATTTATGACTTTCATCTCCATGACCTCTATACTTTTGTTGTGTTACTGAAATGTTTTCATGATGTTATCATTTCTCCAGGGAACTTCAGTTGTTAGATTTTTCATTGTAGTTAAAATTAGAATGCTCACATTCTAATTATTATTAATTTATTATTTATTTTTCTTTTACTAAATAGCCAAATTTATTGAAAAGAGAAATACCTCTTTATTCTCTAATGGGTAAAATGACAAAATTCAACAGAGTACTCAAAGATATGGAAACTCAAGCACTCCATACCTTAGCGGGATGTAGGTAGAGCAGTGGCTGTCTGGCATAGTGTTTCACTCACGGTAGTGAGGGTGTTTGTTAGCACTTGTGAGACTTCCTTCTGGCACCTCAAAAGTATTGATGTTCCCTACTGCAGGATTTTGAAGTTCTCTTTAAACAACTGGAGCATACAAATCAGAAATATTTGTGTTGCCATTGTTAATATGATTTCATTAGTATGTATAAATTGCTAAGTACAAAGAAAATTGTCATAGTATAGGTTCCTGTTTTTGTGTCATTTGGTACTTCTATTACTTCATCATTTGCTTGTAGCATGTGTTGGATTTGAGAGGCATAAACCAATGGCTATGATAGAGTCATTTTCTTAAATCTTCCTAGGCTATCCATAGTCAATGTGTATTTTTTATTTTCCTATGATTACACACTTTACAGAAAACTATCTCCATTCTTAGGAGGACAAGATTACATTTTTTCCTTTAAGATCCTAACTGCTTACAAAATCATGGTTTATTTCATTCTTCGAATGACTATTTCAGTGCTTCTCTGCTATTAAATCGTGAGAATGTAAGCAATTATTGATGCATAGGTGACCTAAACTTTTAAATAAAATGGTGCATAAGAGAAAGTAAAAATATTCTTTGAATATGAGTGTGTTATTGCCTATTGATCACGTTTAAAATACCATTATATGTCATAATTACCTAGACTTCTCTCAACAGATAGCTCTCTCTGTTGTATGTGTAAGTTCAACTAATATAACCTGAAATTTCTGTAGTCTTGTCCAAGACGAGATATTTTAGACACAAGAACTCAGTTCATGACTATTTTAAACCTTAGAGGTTAAATGTATAATGTTAAGATTCAGAATAGAAATGTTAAAATAATTAAATATCTACATAGAACCTTCATAGGGGAAGAGACTTTGTAACTGGAATGTACTTTGTGCTTCTACACAGCTTGACTGATCTGTAGACTATCTATCTTCCCACCCATTTTGCTCCAAAAGTCCAATTTTATTCCAGTGAGTGGCCTCTTGTCTAGAACCAGGTAAATCCGTCATGCAAAAGTGAAAAGACATATTAGCAACATTTCTCAACTATTTCTTTAGTTTGAGAAAACAAAATTGATTTGACAATATATATGAGAGCATAACGATGGATTACTGATTTTTATTTTTCATACATTTTTCTTAACATTTTCAAGTTCAAATTGTATGTGAATCTGTCTATATTTGTAAACCACACATTTTTTATTTCAGTTGCTCTACCAAGTGTTTCCAGGTCTTTGCTGAATTCATCCGTGAATATAAGAAATGACATTTTGCTAGCAGTGCACTTTATATCACAGTAACAAGCGTCAGCTTCTCTTTGTGGAATGACCCTGAAATGGGTACAATTGGGAGTGACGAGGATCCATCAAGGAGACCAAATGCTATTTTATTAAGTGAAGCAAACCATTTGCTCTGTCAACCTACTTTTTTTGCTTCAGTGATAACGGAGCCTTTTAGAAACTCAAACGGTCTCTCACATACCGTATCTGATAAATTTGCATTTGTTACATCTCTACACAGACACACTGGATTTTCTCCTGATGGCTTTTCTTCCTACAGAAGTGTTTGAAATTCAGATTCCTCACATTATACCCAGACTGTCTCCCTTGTGGAAGGTGCCAATGCATTTTTGAGTTTTAGATCAATGTAAAAATAATTGATTTTTACAAATGCCGATGAAACAATATAATGGACTCTTCTACGTTTGTTTCTGAGAATGCCTTGTTTTGAGCTCTCACGGTGGTCCCTGTTTCTTGAATGCAATATGAGTTTTCGGTTCTCTATTGATTTCAATTCCCAGCCACCAATCACTCTCTCTTCATTCCAGTGATATTATTTTTAATGTGCTGAAAATCATTTTGTTGGGTTAGTTTTTAACCTTTTATGCAATTGTTTCTTCTCTCTCTTTTATAGTCATTTATAAAATTTATTTTGCATGAACTATATACTGGCTTGTGTTCAACAGATACAAATATTTCATCTTTTATGAAACTCCATTTTATCTAAAAGGAGCCACATAAAGCCTGTGTCACTGAAGAGTTAAAATAACTTTTCCAGCACCAAAAAGTTAATGATCTAGTAGTATGTGAAGTTTTACAAAAGTCAAAGATTTAGAATCACAGATTCTAAATCAGTACCACTGGTCTACCATTCTCTCAACCATTATAACATTAAATATTATAAGTGGCATATATATATATAATTGTATTATACTAATTGCTGATACATATTTGCAACTCATATGTATGTTTGAATTATTATGAAAATTTTCTTGAGAAAAATGTCTTATGTAGTATCTAGCAGAGTGGCTAGTACAATCTTCATCAGAAAGTAAACACTCAGTAACCATTAGGAGAACACATGGTACTGTATAAATATGCACTGTCCAGTAGGGTAGCCACCCATCATGTGGGACTATTACATTTTATGTGTAAATAAATTACAATTGGATAAAGTATTTTAGGGGGAGGTGCTGCGGAGTGAACTCAGGGCCTTGTGCTTGCTAGGCAAGCACTCGCCACTTGAGCTAAATTCCCAACCCCGTCAATTGGATAAAGTTAAAAATTCAATTCATCGCCATAATGGCCACATATCATGAGCTCAGTAGCTACATATAGGTAGTGGCTATTGGACAATGATAGTAGATTAGAAAGAATATCATATACGCTTACCTTCGAATTTCAGCTTTACCGACAGTAGCTGGATAACCTTGACAAGAAAATTTCTTTCATCTATTTAGTGTCATGTTAACCCGGAATTTTGAGAGTTCATTGATAAGACTGCTAAGCCTTGAGTGATCCTGGATTAACTATGTATTCAAGGGTCATGAGACAACTAAGCCGTCTGAAGACAAAAAAAAGGGGATGATCCAAAGATACAGTACTGGAAATTCAAATGAATGTCACACTCTCCCTGGGATGAATCTCACTCTGTCTGCGTGTTGTCTTCTATTTCAAGCCAGTTTCTTCTACTTGGGGCTTTTGCCTTCCCTTCCTCTATCAGAAATGTTCAAAGAATCCCTCTGCCTTTCCTGCCATCCTCTGACCGTGCTATACAGTATGTTTTAGAAGGGTGAGGTGCAAAGAGGGGAAAAAGGACCCAGCTGAAATCATTTCAGGGTCCAGAGATGCCTCCTTGTATAATTACATTTATAGTAAAAACTCCGATCATTGATAGAGTAGTGAGTTGATTCAAGAGCTCAGCAGAAGATACAATACCACCCATATGGTACGTGCCTATCAGGGTGCTGTGAGGAGTAATGAAAAGACCCAGAAGCATGCTTTCAAGTGCAGAGCTTACAGCGGACACTCAATAGATGATCATCGTTGGCTATTTTCAGTTACTTACTGTTAATTAGAAAGATACATAAAGAAACACGCATCCTTCAGCCCTCCCTTTTCCCAAGGTTTTCCCTAAGCCCAGTGCTTACCTGATGAGAGTTTCTGTGGGCTATTTCCGAAAGGATTTTCTCCTAGCAACAACTTCTTTTCAAAGTCTGCCAATCAGACCATAATTAACTCAACTGCCTTCTTTCACTAATTCTTAACATCTATCTGCTTTGAATGTTCTCCACCTTTTCCTTCCTCTTCCTTCCCCCAGGTAATGGTGCAATAGGCCACTACGTTTCTCTTCTGGGTTCTTGTAGTAACTATCGTTGTAACTTCTCATGGTCAACTATGTACATTAATTTTAAGATTTCATGAGGTGTATGCATTTCAAAACATGCTGTACATGATAAATACATTACATTGTTATTTTTCAATTAAAAAGCAGATACTTTTGGCAAGGCATAACCACACTCGGTACTATAGGTTTGTTCATTTCACATTTGTATTAAACTTTTGAAGCAGTTTCTCTTTTTTATATTTAAGCAGCTATCAATTCAGAGTGTGTTCTGTAATTGATGACTTTTTAATCTGTTGATGTGGGAGAACATTCAGTACACAGAAGTGAAGTGGTTTAATTCATAGGCATCAAATATTTATGCAGAAGGGTTATATGGAGTAGTAAACCAGATATTATTCTTTTAGGTAATAGTAATAAATAGTAAATTACGTAATTAGTTTAAACATTTAATTATTCAAAATCTATGAATTATTTGGGTGTGGTGCATATATCTATATTCCCAGCACTCTGGGAGGCTGAGGCAGGAAGACTGCAAATTCAAGCCCAGCACGGACAACTTAACACCTTAACCAGACTCTGTATCAAAATAAAAATAAAAAGACTGGTGATGTAGCTCAATATGAAGGCCTGATTCAATCCCTAGTACCACCACCAAAAAACAAAAAACAACAAACAAAAAAAATTCCATTAATTTTCAAAAGTTCCTATTGTCAGTAATCCTTTATTGCACATTTGTATTCCTGGAATGTTAAAATATTGTGTATATAAGATAATTACCCAAGGATAGAACCCCTAAATGATCGGAGAATTCATGTGTGGCCCTTGATAAATATTACTGAACTGTTTTATAAGTATTCCCACCAATTTCACCAGAAATAATTTCAAACTTCCTAGAAAGGGGCTTTGAAATGACGTAGACAATGTTCCTCATCAGCGAGTCAGGAGTTAAATTCAAAATTTTATAATATTCCTACTTTATGTCACTGGTTACATAGCATAAACACAACTTCCACTCATCCCAGGGGCTCCTATTTTCATCGTCAGTTCATATAGGATTGGTTAGTGGTTTAGTAACTTTTCTAGACCCAATGGTTCGCAAGAGAGCAGATTTAATACTGGACATTTACAAGTTACAGCAGTAACACATACACAAGCCAAATGCAGGAAGAGTGACAAACGTCTATCTAGGCACTGGAGACCCGAAAGATACAATCAAGGGCTGGGAGCCCACAGCAATGTCCCGTGTACATCCGTGTCTGCGCTAAAAGGCTGAAGAGTCTATACTGGAGTCATGATACAACGCTGGCAGCAGAGATAAAGGTCAGAACTCCCCCGAAGCAAACAGCAGCTGTCCCGGATGACAACACTGCCCCGAGCTCCTCCTGTAATGAGAACAACCGAGTTCCCTTCTGGAGAACCAGCCACAACAGAGCTTCTCCTGGGAAACAGCTGCCCACCATTTTCTGCTCTCATTCTCCTTTATGTTGTTGGCATTAACCTTCAGGTGGACCCTCTACACCCAGAACCACACCAACTCAGTTCAGCTGGGCATTCGTGCTCAAGATGACCACACTAGTAAGTCCATCACAGTTAGCCAGAGAGATTCCCTTTGGTATCGAAGGCAGAAACCCTGATTTAGACGCACTAGATTTTTGTACACTTAGTATGTACATATACAGAAGTCAAGAATAAACTACTGAAACAAAACCTTTGTTAAAACGCACTGATGTACAAAAGCTTTTTAATAGCATGTGGTCCCAAGCACTGATTCTTTGTATTGTTTCCTGTGCAGTCTGGGTTCTGTTCATAAATTTTTTTCCTACCCCTATGTCTTTGAGGGTTCTTCCTATTCTATTCTCCAGTAAATTTAATGTTTCTGTTTTAATGTTTAGATCTTTGATC